>JAQPZY010001502.1:747500-782500 GCA_029931535.1 Margaritifera margaritifera
AGAGATGAAAACGTTAAGTTGACGAATAATTCAAGAGTCTAGATAGATTGGAATAGCTTGAACACATAAACAAAATATATATATATATATATATATATATATATATATATATATATATATATATATATATATATATATATATATATATATATATATATATATATATATCCGTCAGAGGATGGAGGCTGGTGATAGGGTCACTAGGGTTGGTGATGAATGTTAATGTTGAATTATGTACATACCAACTCAGTTGTATCTGGAATGAATAGGTTATCAGAATTGAAATTGTCATACCATTGTACATTTTATTCCTGGATGCGAAAACACATACAGAGAAATTAGAGGTTTGCTATGGCAAGTCATCAAAGTTTCTCTTGTTGTCCTGTTATTGCTCGTAGAAGGAAAAGGGGCTAGATGTGCCCTTTTGAGTGTCGTAAAACGCAACTAATTAAGGAAGGAGCTGCAATGGCTCAGTGACCGAAGGGTGCAGGTTAGAAATCTACCATTGGATTAGCCTGGGTCAGCTACTGAAGTGCGTCCATTTGCAAAACACTTTACTTCAGTTACCTCATCGCTAAGTAATGTACTTGTGTTGCTGTGCGTAAAGCACTACAGCAAACGAAGCCAAGTTCGTTGTTGGTTATTACTGAAGATTCTAGGTTACAGTCAAGTATATTACAAAACTTAGGTACGCTAATACATGTTTAGGATTACATATTTTAATCTCTATCAGTTAATTTATGAAATACAGAGCGCAACTATCACAGTATATACGATCTAAGTTATACTAAAGATATGACATCATAGATAAGTAATAAACATAATTGGTTTTAAATGCTAATTAACAATTGACTGAATTTAATATATACAGAGGACATTACCTGTATTGAAAATTAGCAAACTATGCTTTTAAGTTTATATGTTCCTAAAAACTAAACAGTTCATTTTGCTAAAATTCTTTGATATATCACAGCTCATACTCTATCCATGCTTTACGATGTTTTGACCTTTAGTTTATAAAAACTTTATTCCATCGTCTCTGCGACTTTGTACATGACAAGCTTGACTGGGTACTACTTGTTGGTGTTCGTCTTTCGAGTTCGAAGATGACCATGACATCACTAACTCGTTTGGTTTTTGTAAGTACGTGAGTGGCTGATCAGGCCAATTTGTGCTCTGAACTGTATGTGGCACACTTGACGGAAGATACCGTTTGGGTTTGCTTGATCAATAGAGGACGTGCTGCAATTCTGAGATTTACGCTGATCACGCTTCTGCACTGCCCCTGCAGTTCTCCTCCGTTCAAAGCTTGTAGCTCCACTATGGATGAGACTGCGCCAGGTGGAGCTATCCTGTGTGAGATCTTCCCAAGACTCAGGGTCAATGTTGAAGTTTTTCAAAGGATGACTTAAGGGAATCTTTGAAGCGTTTCTTCTGACCATCATGAGATCGCTTTCCCTCCTTCAGCTCGCCGTAAAAGGTCTTCTTTGCTAGTCGCTCTTCTGACATCCTGGTGACGTGGCCTGCCCGTCTCTACTGTGATTTCATCAGAGAGCGTGGATGCTTGGAATCCCTGCCCGTGTGAGAACCTCAGCGTCTGGGACCCAGTCCTGCCATCTTATCCTATTCAGTTTCCTCAGGCAGCCCATATGAAAATGCTTCTGCTTCTTGGCATGGTCGTCTGTACACCGTCCAGGTTTCGCAGGCATACAACAGGGTCGGTAACACAATGGCTCAGTAGTCCGTAAGTCTTGTTTGCCGACTGATGCCTCTGCGCTCCCACACATTTGCACGTGGCCTGCCAAAGGTCACACTTGCTTTAGCAATTCTGGTGTTGGTTTCATCATCGACGTGGACTACACGTGACAGTATACTGCCGGGATATGTGAACTTGTCCACTGCCACGAGAGTTTGGCCATTTACTGTGATGATAGGCTTTACGTAAGGCTTTTCACGTGCAGGTTGATGCATCACCTCTGTCTTCTTAATACTGATTGTCAGACCGAAATTGTCACAAGCTGAAGAGAAATTGTCTATACTGTGTTGCATGTCAGACTCAGATTTGGCATTCAGGGAACAGTCGTCAGCAAATAGGAAATCACGAAGAGCCACTTCCTGTAACTTCGTCTTAGCCTGTAGTCTTCTCAGATCGAACAGCTTGCCGTTAGTCCGGTAGCTAATGTCGATCCCAGTGTCGTAGTCACGGAAGGAATCAGTAAGCATGGAAGAGAACATCATGCTGAAGAAGATTGGGGCCAATGCGCAACCACACATCTTTGCTTGACTTCATTGGTGACTGGGAATGGTTCAGATAAGTCACCATCATCCAAAACACTAACGAGTATGTCATCATGGAATTGCCAAATCAGAACGATGAATTTTTCTGGGCAACCAATTTTTGCCATGATCTTCCAAAGGCCTCTACGGCATACTGTGTCAAAGGCGTTTGTCAGGTCGATGAATGTCGTGTACAGGTTGGAGTTCTGTTCCTGGAATTTCTCCTGGAGTTGACGAGCTGCAAACACCATGTATGTGGTCTCTCGTTCTTTCCTGAAGCCACATATACTCTCTGACAGGAACCCTTGATCGATGTGATACACAAGACGATTCAGCAGAATTCTGGCAATGATTTTCCCGGCTATTGATAGCAAGGAAATACTCCAATGGTTGTCGCAGGATTGTCTGTTGTCTTTCCGCTTTTACAACTGGGCGATGGATGCATCCTTGTACACCTGAGGTATAGTTCCCTGAGTCCACACTGATTGGAAGAGCTCAGTCAGTTTATGTGCCATGTGCGAGCCTCAGGCATTGTAGACTTATGTTAGTATATGATCTGCTCCAGGTGCTCTGCCATTCGACAGCCGGTCGATTGCTTTCACGGTTTCATTTAGCTCTGGGGGATCAGCAAGTGATATTTTGACATCCACTTGGGGCAGTCGATCAATTGTCTCCTCACTGATAGATGACTGTTGATTGAGGATGTTGTTGAAGTGTTCTGCCCATCTTCCAAGTCTATTTTCTTTGCCAGTGAGCAGCGTGGCGCAGTCAGCATTCAGAATTGGAGATGTTCCTGATGACTGTAGATTTTCTTCAAAACATCACAGAACTTCTTCATGTCATTCCTGTCTGCGTATAACTGCATTTCATCTGCCTTATTGCTTAACCATGAGTCTCGCAACTCTCTGAGTTTGCACTTGACAGTCCACTTGATGTTGTTGAAGGCTGCCTTCGTAGATGATGAAGTGCTATCTTTTAAATAAGCCTTCTGTAGCCGATGCTTATCATTGAGGAGTCTCTGTATGGCAGCGTCGTTCTCATCAGACCAATCTTGATGTTTACGCGTGGTGAGACCGAGGGTTTTGGATACAGCTGAGTACACAGAGTCTTTGGAGTATGTCCAGTTTTCCTCGACATTCTCAGAGTTTGCCTCCAGTTGGTTATAGAATTCGTCGACAAGTGCCTGTTTCAAATTCTCCTAATTTGTTGCTGATTAGGAGATCATGTTCAGCGCATTTTCTCAGTAGGAGGAGTCCGTTGTTGTTGTTTTTGCCAAATCCATTTTTGTCAATGACATCTGGCCATGTCTGGTGATATGTGCCAACTCTAACATTGACGACACCAAGGATGATGAGCTTCTCTGCCTTTGGCGCTTCTGCAATAAGAGACTCCATGTCTTCACACAAATTTTCCTTGATCTCATCTTGGTTGGTCATGGTGGGTGCATAGGCGCTTATGATAGTTGCATGTCTTTTCCCAGATAGTGGGAGTTTCATTTGCATTTGTCCGTCATTCACGCCCTTTGGGAGATTTGTGAGCTTGCTAACTAGCCATGATTTGATAGCAAACCCAACACCAGCATCACATCGCTACTATCTTTACAATGACATAAGTTAAAATCAAATCAAGAACGATGGGCAAAGACCCCGACTAAATGTGGTGGCTCAGATGCGTTAAATTGTGATGTCATTATATAGTATGATGTCTGCTCACGTGCTACCTTTTAACGTCATCTGCTTTGTGTTCCATCACTGCAAGCAAATAATCCTAAGAGTTCTTCCTCAGCGATATTAGACAAAACTTTCACATTCTGCACCGAAGAAAGGTAAGATAAAATAGCACAATAAATACGATATCAATTAAGTGTCATAAATTGATCAAACGGTACAGTTTTCTCCAGATGGTATTTTACAACCAAATATACCTTATTGTTATTCACAATGAGGAGAATCATCCAGCAGGAATCCCCATCCCTAAAGTGGACAGTTTCTTACAAAAACCTCATCCGAATTAGATTTATGTGTGACACAACAGGACATTTTCAGGCCAACTTTGAGCTGGAAAATACTTGCTTCCAAAAATTGAAGATTAACCAGCTGCAAAGCAGCGTAAGCGTATTAGCTATACACTAAGAGCTATATTTAGTAATCAAGTTACGCTATACACCAGAAGGCTGTTAACAGCATAAACATCACGATGTGCATATGACGTCGCTGATATTTTTACATATTGCCCCATGACATAACATAACGAATATTTATTGCCTTTTGCTTCAAAATTTCTCACGCCATATAATATTGAAAATGTGCTCATTATGTCATTTTCTCGGCATTTATTTTGTCAAAATATCGTGATAAATCTTTTGATCTATGAAATGATGTTCCTTCAAATAGTAAATGTTTGGACACGTAATATAAGGACAACCAAATAGTAAATGTTTGGACACGCAATATAAGGACAACCAAATAGTAAATGGTTGGACACGCAATATAAGGACAACCAAATAGTAAATGGTTGGGCACGTAATATAAGGACAACCAAATAGTAAATGGTTGGACACGCAATATAAGGACAACCAAATAGTAAATGGTTGGACACGTAATATAAGGACAACCAAATAGTAAATGGTTGGACACGCAATATAAGGACAACCAAATAGTAAATGGTTGGACACGTAATATAAGGACAACCAAATAGTAAATGGTTGGACACGTAATATAAGGACAACCAAATAGTAAATGGTTGGGCACGTAATATAAGGACAACCAAATAGTAAATGGTTGGACACGCAATATAAGGACAACCAAATAGTAAATGGTTGGACACGCAATATAAGGACAACCAAATAGTAAATGGTTGGACACGTAATATAAGGACAACCAAATAGTAAATGGTTGGACACGTAATATAAGGACAACCAAATAGTAAATGGTTGGACACGTAATATAAGGACAACCAAATAGTAAATGGTTGGACACGTAATATAAGGGCAACCAAATAGTAAATGGTTGGACACGCAATATAAGGACAACCAAATAGTAAATGGTTGGGCACGTAATATAAGGACAATCAAATAGTAAATGGTTGGACACGCAATATAAGGACAACCAAATAGTAAATGGTTGGACACGTAATATAAGGACAACCAAATAGTAAATGGTTGGACATGTAATATATCGGCAAGCAAATAGTAAATGTCTGGACAAGTAATATAACGACAACAAACTTCGTAGAGGATCAAGGCAGGAAATAATCTGTTAATCATCAATTTTAATTTATCTGAACTAGGGAGACAACATTTATTTGAAAGCTTGAATTTAGATCCTACATTATTGTCTTCTTGTTGATTATATATGCAGGTTACTGGTTAAGACATGTATGTTTTGATAGAGAGATCAATAGAGATCTGATCTTAACGAAACATGGACTGTAGGAGCTCGAAGAAATAAAACATTTGCGTGCAAATATTGCCATATATATATATATATATATATATATATATATATATATATATATATATATAATAAGAAAGGGAAGAGAGTTAGCAAACAATAAAAGAGTAATGGATGAGCAATTGCAGACTGGCACACGGAAAAATAATTACAAGTAAATAGACAGATTGCTACACAGAAAAAACAAACACTGGTAAATAGGCAGACTGGCACAAAGAAAAGATAAAATATGCAAATATTTTAGATATGTAGTTAGTAAGTACTGTGTCTGAATACTCGTAGAACATTTTGAATGAAAATATTCTTCAGAGAAAAACAATTGTTTTATTTCTCGCAAGTTACACGTGTTATGCTGTCTTTTTTAATTGTGATAAGAATTTACTTTTCGTTGTACTACACATGACAAAATCATAAAATTCACTTGGAAGCTTTGAGATATCGATTTCATGTAAATTGGATTAAATTCCACAAGTTCCAACCAATAAACAATGCAGCAATTTCCTCCTGTAGGAACCACAAAGTCAACAATTCACAGTGCCAATAATTGGTAAATTACTCTTGTAGAGCCATATACCAGGAGCCAATTACATCGTTTGCACTTCAGAAAGCTCGCGAGATTGCGGCCTTAGAAGACTCATCAATATTTGTTGTCAACGTGCTGTACCCATAAATAAATTATGGACGATGAAAGGAAAGCTGTGTAACAGCGTATTGACACCGATAAATATAGGATCGACTAATATTTCAGTACCTATCGAAACCTTGCAATTAAAACCCCCAAAATAGGGAATTGCATACCATTACAGAAAGTGTGTGTTCACCTAAGGGATGCTAATGTTTTAAAAAACAGAAAGAAAACAATTACTGAGTATGAAGTCATTCATTATTATTGACAGTCCAGAAAATTGACACTAAAACTTAAAGTCTTATCCAAGTAATGGGCATCTCCACAGATTTTTTCATACTTTGCAAATCGATGTATCTTCGTGTAATCTATTCAACAAAATTACATAAGAACATATCCTCTCTAGGTTCGTTTATTTGGCAAAAGCCATTTGAAAATGCAGAAAATTAAGTGCAAAATACACAGGAATGCCGGGAAAAGCAAACCCTGACTAATGGGATGTTTAGGTCAGATTTTTTTCAAAAATCGTTCTTCAGAATTAAAAAAAAATGATATATCTTAACTGCGGGGTTAGTTTCTTGCTATCAGTGTTTAAAGACGGTGTTGACGTCAAAATACAAATACGTTATCATAGCTTAAGAGTATTGGTAATACAAATAGGCTTGACAGGGTTGGTGGCTGTGATATAGCTATAGATCACTTATAGTACGCAATAAGTGAAAAGTTATAAATTATTAACTTAAAAAACTGTAATTTAAATGTGCAGGTACAATCTGTTTTGTGGAAAAGATATTATAAAAGCTAAAATAGGGACTTTGATATTGAATATTACGCGCAATAGATGACGTCATTGAGATAGTATTGAGGTATTGCATTATAATTATCGTGTTACATGAGGAACAAGCAAGATACAACGAGCGTTATTTTTTCATATACACTTAGCCATGCGTACAATGCATGTAGCAAACTTGACGATGCTATGTAATGGGGGCTGTCGTATTGGTCTTCTTCCAGTCAATCCGGCCCCATGACTGAGAGTATTATTTTACGCATACCAGTAACCCGATGGCTATGAAACTTTCCATATTGAAAGTACAAATGTGGACGGTACTATTAATTGCCAAGAAAATTTCTAAACATTCCTGAAATACATACTATGAAATGACTTATTTGCGTGTTTACATTTTACTTCTTCTCCGCTCTACTTTCACCGCATGTGGTTCTGTAAATATTACTCCGCTGAAGTTTATATCTTCACTTATTATCAGTCCTTAGTTCTTAATACCCGTCTAAAGACAATGAAAAGTACTTGACATTAGCTGATTATCCTAAATAAACCTAATACGTATGCATATATGGGATATATATTGAATTTGCTTGTAAGTATGAGAACTATTGTAGTTGTTGTATGTGTATCCGCTAGTGTGTGAGAAGGCACTTCACCTAATGCCAGTGTGTAGAAAAAGACAAATTTTAACAAACGTACAAACTGATCAGGTAAGATATACGAGCAGTCACATGCTTTCGACGAAGGTACCTTGTTCAATTCTGTTGGATTTTACGATTGTTAATTATAGTGAATTTAAAATTAAGCATAGAGCAACATGATTAGTGACGGTGAATATAGCATGTATAAACATGTATATATTCATGTGCTTTTCTACAGAGGATTGTACGGCGTGTCGAACAAGCGACGCGTAAATATAGAAAGACACGTGAACGGAGAATACGAAAATATTCCAGACTGTTCATTTTGGGGATCATCATAATATTTAGGACTGAATATTGTGTCATTAATATTATTACCTAAATACATGTACAATTGTGTCGTTGTCTCATAAACTGCTGCTTATGGCCAGTGCAGGCTGCCCGACCTTTTTTTAGACACTACCGTCAAGGTTGTTCAGGACTGACAAAACTAAATTTTTATTTGCAAACAGTATGTGCAGAAAAACAGCTCATGTTCAGTTTCTGCAAGTTTTATACAAAATCCACTTCTCCTTGCCTCTAAATGGATTATTCATAAGTGTTAGTGACATTTCTTTTTCACTGCATACAGACTCCATATTGCTGTACACTGCATCAAAATCTATGGATAAAAGAGTATAGAAATGTTCTTATTATACGTTATTCTTTGACACACTCACTGCACTATGTTACAGGATACTTAACTGAAAGAAATGGGATATCACTATTACCATAATTTTTAGCCATTTATTCACAATCAGAGTACCATCCCCCACCCACCTATACCGAATTGTCCATTACAAATAGCCCATACTATATGACCATTTAGAAACATTAGAAGTAGTTTGTATGCAAAATGCTTGACCGAAATACCTAAATTTTGTGTAATTCCGACTTTTCATCAAATGTCAATACCTTGCATTCACGTGTGTCACAGTACAAAGTATTTCTTTATCGTATCAATTTGATACAAAAATGTATTGTCACATGATTGTAACATTGACCTTTTAGAAAATAAAAAAATAGAAAAAGGTAAAACCTTGTAGCGAGTGAAGCTCGCAGGATATCACGCATGTGCTCTGACTGACGTCGCCTGACGTAATACAAATGTGACGTATTGTGTCTAATGTGCGTTCATTGTGTGTAAAGTGGTGTTTTTGAGTTACAGCAATGATTTTATGTTATTTTTGTAATTATTCTTATATAGTCTTTGCACTGGAAATAAGAGTAGAAATCTTATATATTTTAACAGTGAACCAGTCTTATGATCAAGAACATAATCTGATGAAGGTTAATAAGACTTGTCTCTTTTCGTGTTTTTCCGTAATGAAGCATGCGCAATACACCGGAATATAATGGCAGAGACTATAACTGCTTCATGTGATATTGCTTTGTCTCACTGGATAGTTTCTTAACTTGACAACCCATCCCAATCTCTCCATCTTTTGTAAGGTAAACGGCATGAGCCTAAAAAGTATGTTCCTAGTGTTCATAAATTCACACAGAAACTAAATATGTAATGCAGTTAACATTTACTTGAGTTGGGTCTGAAATTAAGATTGGTTTGTTTGGTGACTGCCTTTCAGAGTTAGACGGGCACCGGAAATAAAGTGCGTAACTTGGGCTTCAAATGAACATCTAACTTGGTTCACTTGTTTATATGTGTCAGCTACAAAGGTAAATAGGTCAACATTGGCATGGTTCATGGGTAATGAGAAACATGCCAGTTTGTTATGCTAACATAACATAAGAGTAAACTTTAATCAAAAGGCCCAGATATTTCGTTTGAGCCGCCTTGCCCCATTACAATATTCGGAACAAAACACTGTAAAAGAGGGGTTGGGGTAATGTCAGTTAAAATCTATAAAATAAAGGTAGAGTCTAAAACTTGATCAGTTTATTCCTCATTACGTCACTGATTAACATCGCGCGTGCTATTAAGGAGATGTTGGGACATGGAAGATTTCTTAGTCTAATCAAATGGAAATTATATTAAATTGTACCGGTGCCCTAGGTAACCTAGTGGTCAAAAGCCTTCGCTTTTACAAATATCTCACATCTCACCACTGTCCACGTGGGTTCGAGTCTCTGCTCGGCCAACGTGGGTATGTGAGAAAGCTTGCCAGTAACTTCTAGTGGATAGGTAGTTCTTCCCGGGGTTTTCTCGGATTCTTCCTCCATCGAATATACCGGCCGCCATGTATAACATATCATGTGCTGAAAAATGGTTTTAAACCCACAAAACCAAATCAAATTAAATTGTACGGTATATATCTATATTTGTTCTCGATTATTGTCCATTTTTGGCGTAAATAAAATAAAAACTTTTATTTCTTTTTTTCCTAACTTTTTGACTGTTTTGTAACTAATTGCACAGCATTAATATGTATTGAAATCAGTTTAACTAATTGGAAATCTTTTTTCTCCAACACTCAACTCTGTTCCGATTTCACGACAAATCTACAGTTGACGATCATTTGTACTATGGAAAATCTATATATAGATGTATGCTATCTTAAGATTTGCCTTGCAAGCAGCATTTGCTATCAATTATACTCGGAAGCAACCTGAATGATATAATCATAATATTACAAGCACGCTTTCCATAAAAATCAATGGTTAGTTTTTATTGGCATCTTAAATGAATAATTACTCTCTTTTGTTTCTGCAATCTGTCAGCGTACGATGAAAATACAGCATAAAGAAAAACTGCACTGTGATACCTTTTACAAACCGCTGGATGAATAGCTTTAACGTGTGTTATTACTCGCCAAGCTAGTGGGGCCTTCGCTCCTCACCCTCCCCCTGCCCCAGCTTCGCTCGCTATCTGGCTATAATGATTTGCCTTCGACAAGTAGAAACCATAATTATAACAAAAAATTATGATGCAGGTATCTTAGCGTTAAAAGCGTCTTAACTTTGTTATTCAACAAGTTGGCTTGGTTCGGCTGTAGCTGCTTTCCAGAGTGGCTGATCTTTATCTACATGTGTTATTAATATAGCTTGACTTTATCTTCAAATAGTAAATAGAGCTTGATCGTTTGTTTGTTTATTTCTTCTTTTAATTTATATAAGAAACAATACGAGGCACCAATATTAGCAAAGCTCATGATTCCACTTATTGGAGCCGCTCTCTGTTTAATACAAAATGGCCATACAAATTATATATCCGCTAAATATTTGCTCACGTAATGACATTTACCATATACCATTATTAGATCTCTCATTTAAATGTTTATTTTAACAATTCGGTAGACATTTATAGTTTTATGTGATTCGAGATAATGCAGATTGTTGTTGCTTGATGGTTTGGTGGTGGTGGGGGGGGGAGGGGGAGGGGGTTCTTACGGTAATTACTCTTGGACGGACTAACAAACACGGTAACTACTGTTGGACGGACTAACAAATACGGCAGTTACTGTTGGACGGACTAACAAACACGGTAACTAATGTTGGACTGGCTAACAAACACGGTAACTACTGTTGAATGGACTAACAAACGCGGCAATTACTGTTGGACGGATAAACAGAGATGATAATTACTGTTGGACGGACTAACAAACACGGTACTTACTGTTGGACGGACTAATAAACACGATAATTAGTGCTGAACACATTAACAAACAAACACAGTAATTACTGCTGCACAAATATAATTAAGCGCATGAATTTTTTTCTAGAAAAAAAAGGGTTTAATATTGAAATGAATAAAAATAGATTTTACAGTTGATGACGGACAGATAAATGAAAGATTACGGATGGACACACAAACTGATAATCACGTATGGACAGACGACTGATCGCAGATGAACTAACAAACTGGTGATTATTGCTTGGAAGAGAGAGAGAGAGAGAGAGAGAGAGAGAGAGAGAGAGAGAGAGAGAGAGACATGATATGATATGAATAAAGATTGTTCCTAACCAGCAGATTATTCAAGACTATTAACAATTAGATCTAGAATGGAGTAAAAAGTGCTACGACGGAGGGAACATGACTCCCCTCCCGAAATGTTTGATGGTACAAAAGAATGTCATTTGCCCCCTGCATAACCCTTAACCTGACTCGTCCTTAAGAGAACAGAGTAAGTGCGTTTCCTCAAGATAAGTCCATGTTCGTCTCTTTCTCCTATTACTTTTTTTCGCCCTTTCTTTCTCGCCACCCACTTGATTACATCAGTTCCTTCGCCACGAATGGGCTGACGTTACATAACGACGATTACAAAGGTCAGACCTTACCGTGTTCAAGAATATCGAAATATCTTGACATGTAATATATATTTCTGAGAAAAATGGAGGTTTTAAAAATACATTGATTTCAAAAGATGTTACTAATGAATCAATACAGTGTTACTGAAACAAATACTAGTCTAGACCATTATTTACTAACAATGGCCGTTTGGGGGGGGGGGGAGGGTATTTTACCGAGTTTATCCAAAGTTTATTGATTAATTTTGTTTTAAATATATGATTACATACTTCATTACCTATCTTAACTGTTTATGGTGTTTATGCAACCTTTAAATGGGAAGCATCGTCGCTGCAGAAATTTGTAAGGTTCCTTACCTCAGATCAGAGGTTGTTATTTTGTGTGGGTGGGTGGGGGTAGAGCGTAGGGGGAATATTGTGACCTATGCAAATGTTATGTTTGACCAAGAAAGATATTTTGTGTGTGACACACGTGCGCGCGACACATTTATACGTTTGGCACGCGATTTTTTCGTGAGTTCTTGTCTTCGGTTGCATCTTAAGGCACCACTGTAGGCACTCCATAATGATGTCAAACCAGTCTAGAACTGTAGGTACTCCATAATGATGTCAAACCAGTCTAGCAGATGAAATTATCATCGACAAATGTCTAAGCCAACATTCAATATGAAATATGAAACGATGAGACATAATGCAGACACTGTTATACATGACAGCAACACAGTTGGATGCGGAGATCGAAATGAGAAAAAAAAATGTGGGTTGGATACAGCATAAAATAAAATCACCATTTTACATCACAAAGTAAGTTCACAAAGAAGCAAAACCTAAAAGGAAAGTCGAAAATGAACTATCGCTGAACTAAAGGCAGTAGTTATGCCATGAGCATTAATTCAGCAAAGTGGAAGGCTCAAAGTCTTGATAGATTTACGATGTTTGTGGAGGCAAAGACAGGAGTAAAGAGTATTAGGCCATGTTAATCAAAACTGATGGCACAAAACTGCACTCGAGGTAAACGATATTGGTGCATTAGATTATTTTCCTAAACTTGAGATCTTTCATCTCAGCTGTCTTCCTCAAAATGAGTTTTCGATACCTGCTGTATTTTTCTTCGATGCTGACACTTTCATGTAGAATTTAAAAGATACTATAGATTACAAGAAATCTCGTGTATATTGAATTCCTCATGTGAGAGAGAGAGAGAGAGAGAGAGAGAGAGGGGGGAGAGAGAAAGAGAGAGAGAGAGAATTTAGTTTCTAATGAACATTTTTTGTTTTGCTCAAATTGATTAATGTATTCATTTAACGGTATTAGAGTATAAATGCACATTGAGCTACAACTGAAGCACTTTCAGATTATTTTTTTTTAAAAAAAACAGCTACTTCGTTACCGGATTAACCCTTGTCAAACTTATTATGATTAGGAAAGTGCCCAATCTTAACTGGAGTAAAACTGCTGAGTATTTTAGTGAAACTAAAACCAAATCTAACATTGCAAAGTCAGTGCTGTAAACACTGAGTCATCCTTGCTAGAAGCTAAGTAGCTGAATGCATTGAACGAGAAACATGGCAGATCTTAAGACCCGTTGATAAACAGTATTGACAAACAATTAAAGACTAGTATGATTGTACTACAGGAGTAATTAAAGCTATATCATTTGCAATGGGCACAGTTTTACACACAACATCCTCAAGGGCTGATAATTATCAGTTAATCAATTGTAGCTCATAACTTGGACTTTTACTGCAATCGACCATGTATTCTTTTGTACAGTATTCTACATGAGTGAGTTATCTCCCGATTGGATGGAGCCTCCTTTATTTTGTTAATTTTCCCAGTAATTTGATTTTGTTTAGCAATCGACATTCGAAGTGCAATTTGTTTGTGCTGTCATCAATATTTTTCTGCATTTTTTTCGAATTTGCTATCTTCTCTTTTTCTGAAACCGTGCTGCATTTGAGATTTGAGTGTTATATTCCCGCATCTACAAAAAATTCTAATCATGTCAAGACAAGGTCTGTTTATTTTATAAACAGTACTCGCCAGCATCTTCTCATAATCTTTAGAATAATATGTATATCAAGCTGTTTTATGTTAGATGAGCCAAGTTTTAGATAAAAAAAAATATTTAAAAATAAATGAATGGAATACATTTAAAAAAAAAAAGAACAAATAATGAAAATCATATGTTGTAATGATGAAGAAACAAGGTCCACCACTGATAAAGAAAAAAACAATTCAAAAAAAAAAAATAATTACTGCAATACAGGTTAGTGCTTGTTTCAAAGAGGATGTTAATTGGTACAAAATATAGAGATATTGTCAACAATGATCGAAGCGTGCTACAAGTAGTACCTGGGAATGGTAAATATAGCACAATCTACCTCTCTGAACAGTTTGGAAAAACCGGAGATTAACTAATTCTTGGTTTCATCCAAGCTCTCTGTTTGGAAGATGTTCAAGTTAACAAATACAAACAACAACAAAAACCAGTTATAGCTTACACCAAACAACACGAACGTCACACCTACCACAAAATGGATGCCAATTCAATTGAAGACAGCATGCTATGACTTACATATTTTTTTTTTTTTTTTTTTTTTTTGGGGGGGGGGCGTCTTTTTTTATATAGCCGTGTGATTATAATTCGTTAGCATGAGTTTCCAAGAATGAAATCTGCAACAGAGACAATTTTATAAAATTAAACAGTACTGTTTGTATTGTTACACATTATAATTAATTGCTGTTTAGAAATTTTTAAAGCCTTTCTCAGAGATTTTTACTACTACCTGCATGAAATTGTTGGATTTAGACATTTGAATGGCATATCATTCTATGCAATGACACTTTTGTTATGAAGCATGTAATAATCAAAGCAAAATGACAAATTATGTGAAGTGGGAACAGATATATATGTATATATATATATATATATATATATATATATATATATATATATATATATATATACGTTGCATTGCATTTTAGTCTTGTGAAAATATGAGATATATTTGTTGTCTGGTCTACATTTAATCATGGCAAAATACTTTAAAGTACACAATCTATTCCTATACTTGTGGCCTGAACCAGAAACTGACGGACCAAGGTGGTGTGAAACCTTGAATTAGCGGGCAAATCATAGCTACTTTCGCTGAAGTATCCCCATCTTCGCAAACCATGAGTCGTCGATCCATTTCGTTCCACATCAACCCTTGGCATAAGTGGCTAGTTGAAACAGTATATATCGCTCCGGTATCCGATTGCATTCAGCTGAAGAAAACTGTTCCATCAGATGGTTCGTTACATTTCCTATGGTAGATGATGAGAAAAATCATTGAGACCTTTGTACACAACAACACATGTCGCCTGTCAGTTTCTCCAATTTAAACCATTCACGCCGGTTTTTTGTTTCGAGTTACGGCATGTGTCCCTGTGGGTATCGTGATTTTCTCCGTATCGAATATCTAACATTTGTATCCAGCTTTTTAATACTCACTTTATTTCGCTAGCTACGTGATGCAACTGTTTCATTCGCGAAAGTGCACTTGTTCAAACCACTGTTTCTGTTAACCACATTTGCCATGGATCAGTGTGGAACGATGTGGATCGACGACCCAGGGCTAGCGAAAATGAGATATGTCCAGCTAAGCCTGTCCTGCACGTTAAGAGCTTCGCAGATGTGTAAAGTACCAATGCAGCAGTACCGACGAATTCACGATTTGCAGTACCGATGAATTCACGATTTACAGTACCGTTGAATTCACGATTTACTGTACTGATGAATTCACGATTTACAGTACCGATGAATTCACGATTTGCAGTACTGATGAATTCACGATTTACTGTACCGATGAATTCACGATTTACAGTACCGATGAATTCACGATTTGCAGTACCGATGAATTCACGATTTGCAGTACCGATGAATTCAGGATTTACTGTACCGATGAATTCACGATTTACTGTACCGATGAATTCACGATTTGCATTACCGATGAATTCAAGATATACAGTACCGATGAATTCACGATTTACTGTACCGATGAATTCACGATTTGCATTACCGATGAATTCAAGATATACAGTACCGATGAATTCGCGATTTACTGTACCGATGAATTCACGATTTGCAGTACTGATGAATTCACGATTTACTGTACCGATGAATTCACGATTTGCAGTACCGATGAATTCACGATTTACTGTACCGATGAATTCACGATTTGCATTACCGATGAATTCAAGATATACAGTACCGATGAATTCACGATTTACTGTACCGATGAATTCACGATTTGCAGTACCGATGAATTCACGATTTACTGTACCGATGAATTCAAAATATACATTACCGATGAATTCACGATTTACAGTACCAATGAATTCACGATTTACTGTACCGATGAATTCAAAATTTACATTACCGATGAATTCACGATTTACTGTACCGATGAATTCACGATTTGCATTACCGATGAATTCAAGATATACAGTACCGATGAATTCACGATTTACTGTACCGATGAATTCACGATTTACATTACCGATGAATTCACGATTTACTGTACCGATGAATTCAAAATATACATTACCGATGAATTCACGATTTACAGTACCAATGAATTCACGATTTACTGTACCGATGAATTCAAAATTTACATTACCGATGAATTCACGATTTACATTACCGATGAATTCACGATTTGCATTACGGATGAATTCACGATTTACATTACCGATGAATTCACGATTTGCATTATCAATGAATTCATGATTTACTGTACTGATGAATTCATGATTTACGGTACTGATGAATTCATGATTTACTGTACCGATGAATTCACGATTTACTGTACCGATGAATTCAGGATTTACTGTACCGATGAATTCATGATTTACTGTACCGATGAATTCACGATTTACTGTACCGATGAATTCATGATTTACAGTACCGATGAATTCACGATTTGCATTACCAATGAATTCATGATTTACTGTACCGATGAATTCATGATTTACTGTACCAATGAATTCATGATTTACTGTACCGATGAATTCACGATTTACTGTACCGATGAATTCACGATTTACTGTACTAATGAATTCACGATTTACTGTACCGATGAATTCACGATTTACTGTACCGATGAATTCACGATTTGCAGTACCGATGAATTCAGGATTTACTGTACCGATGAATTCACGATTTACTGTACCGATGAATTCACGATTTGCATTACGGATGAATTCACGATTTACTGTACCGATGAATTCACGATTTACTGTACCGATGAATTCATGATTTACTGTACTAATGAATTCACAATTTACACTACCGATGAATTCACGATTTACTGCAAAGTGGCAAAGTGGATTTTATTGTACGTGTCAGCATGTTTTTTTTAATATTTTTTAAATCGTCTTTTTATGTGGTTAATCCTTCTCAAGAGTTCGTACCAAATCAGTAGCCCACGAACTAATTAACATATATTTAACCGCCTAACATGCATTACATAGATAAACTTTAAACCCTATAGTGCCAGGGTACCTTTTACTCCATTTATCATTGAGGCATATGGCTATAACAGAGGGTCCTTCACCTGTAACCGCAAGACTAATTCATTAGCGAATCAGCATTGGTTACATTTATTTTACAAAGCTCTCTGTTTCCTGGATATAAAAGTATTACATCATTCCGGCCCCTTCTTCGTCGAACGCATCTTGTGTATACGAACTTTTGAACAATGAACGTAACAAGATTAATTTCAACTGATTCACGAGATGGAATTATCCTTTCGATTTACTGTCACGTTTTTAATATCATGCTAGTAAGATTTTTTTCTCTTCCACTAACCTTAGTCTGACATTTCTGCCACCTTGATGATTCATAATTGTTGCTGCAGTTAGTTAGCAATATGGATTTGCATTACTTCTATATAGCACACTGGTGGTAAGTCACCTTGCTATATTTTCAGTTTTATAAGTATATCCGTGTGCAACAACAGAAGCAAAAGATAGTCACCTTAAAAACTTTTGGTAAGACAAAATATTTCAACAGAATAAAAAAAATAAAACAAATTCGAGACAAACTAGACTGTGGTGCTTTTAGATATTATACAATATGCAAAACATGGAAATTAAAGCATTTGTTTACGGAGTGAATTAGGATTGTATGTAATGTTTTTTTGTTAGCAAAATTATGGTTGTAAAAATACAGAAATTTTGAGAAAAAATTTCAATCCCAAACTGATCGATGTGCCGTTGGAGAAATGCCGGCATATTCTTGTCTAAATGCTCTCCTAAAGCACTAGAATGACATGATAACCTCAATGAGACTATATATTTGAATTTAGATGGACCATAAATATCCTAGAAGCAGACTTTATTCCTCATAGATTGAAATATTGTCATGAAGTTCTCCTGTGATATCAATTATTCAAATCATTGGTTTCCACCAGAGACACAAGTTAGATGATTTTCGCGGTCCTCGGGGTGTTGGATATCTTCATCAAAAGGACACTGTCTTAGACTGACTGCATTGGTCTTGATCATACAAATTTCCATGAACTCCTACATTGAAATGAACATAAATAAATGAAAACCTCTTATTATCTCTTGTCCATATAAGTATTTCTCAACAAGGTCAGACTGGTAGTCACCTTTACATGTTGTTTATACAGGCATTTTTCAACAAGGTCAGACTGGTATTCATTTGTAAAAGAGGATATATCTTTATTAGATAGCAGTTGTGGTGATTGTATGGTAACTGGTGATTCTAATATAATTGTCTTTGATACAACAGCTCAGAAATCGTTTAAACTTTCTGCATAATAATTTACTCAAGTTTTTGAAAATCCAACAAGAATATCATAAAACTCAAATACCTGCATTGATCTCACTTTTTTGTAACATTGATAAAACCAAAACCCAATTAACCTTGATACCTGTCTCTGTTGCAGATCATTGCATGAATTTTATTATTTTACATGCTAACATCACAAAACAGTCCCGTACCTATATTACTGATAGAAACCTTAAAAAAAACAAAAACATGTGGTTATGTTAATATCTATAAAAAAAAAGAAAATAAAAAAATAAAGCAATTTATTGTAATTAATGGTAAACAGTCTAACTCGCACTTTATGTTCTACACAAGAAAGAAAGCAAAAAATATGTTGATATTAACCTAACACTTTGATTGTACAATCTTACAGTTACAAAAGTCAAGAACTGTAACTGAATATGCATTACTTTAGACAAGAACTTAATTTTAAAACAACAAGCACAGAAATCAAATTGCAAAAAAAAAAAAAAAAAAAAAAAAAAAATTTAATAAATAAGTTTCTTCTTTCATTCCAATCCATACTAGGAAAAAATTGTGTAGCCTGCTAAAGACTTATTTTCGTGTTTGGAGACTAGGGCATGTATCTTTGTATGAACAATCCGCTACCTACTTTACTAATTACGATTGAAATAAATTGTCCAGTATATAAAACCTCTAAGAAATGCATTTTAATGTTTATGTCCTGTGATATATGATGTATGATGTTTTAATTGTTCCTGACCCTTTTGTTTGATTTACTTACACTTGTTTCGTGCGATATGTTTCATACGTAAAATATCTTGATATCTTCTTGTCAGTCTGTTTGTATCTTGTATCATAAGTATGTTTTACGTATGAATTATCTGTGTGCTTCATGTTGTCTTTTTAATTTTATTTTGCATTGTGTCTTATCTACCATTTCCCCCTAAGCTGTTATCAATGTTTCCTTATTTTATGTCAATAATATTATTTTGTATGTACTGTTACTACCTTCTACAAGCAAACAACAACCAGCGACAAGTCTAGAATTGAGGTAATCGGAAACCATTTGTAATGATACGTATAAATTAGATGTATTTATTCGAATACCAGTCTATATCCTAATTAAACACGTGTGAAACAGCTACGATTTCGTGCATCAATTAAAAACAGCTGGTACAAGTACGGCATACGTAACTGACATGTAGAAAAATACGGTGTCTTTCTGGGCATCAGACTCGGTTAGATACAACTCAAGGATTGCAAATTATCGTCAAGTTGCATCCCAGCTCCGTCGATGATTAATAATTCATCATAACATTCAATTATTACACAACACATTGATGAATCAGCAGCGTTTATAGCCTCGTTGTCTTCAGAGTTCTATATCAGAATGACACCAGTAGAATGCGTGTTTTCAAAGCGTAAAATTACCCCAAGCATTATTCCATATGTTTATGCTTGGAATTCAAGTCGAAATGTAGTGTATGTGGCTCGAAACTCAACATTAGTGTATATATATATATATATATATATATATATATATATATATATATATATATATATATATATATATATATATATATATAGTAATAAATCTAGGGTATTTGCTATTTGTATTTACGGCTCCTTTATAGCTTTGTTGGAATTTAGTGATTATTTGTTGATTATGGGAAGTCGGTGTTAGGAAGATATTTCTCAACACGAGTAATTAGCCAATTTCTAGAAGCAGACGTCATAATGTACAGTATTCACGAGGCTTTATGACGTCATAATGTACAGTATTCACGAGGCTTTATGACGTCATAATGTACAGTATTCTCGAGGCTTTATGACAGCATGGATTAGTTTCCTAAAATGGCCCCTCCCTAATTTCTTAGCATAGGGAATTCTCTGGATATTTTTAGGTATACGTGCTTGGGAATAATTCTTTGTATTAGGTGTTTGGGTCGTGTTTTGTATTGCATGGCGTGAAGTTCTAAGATTCTGCTTGGAAAGGCTTACTAACAGGCCATACAAATGTAAAACAAGAAAAACCATGCAAGTATTAAATTAGAGTTTCCTGATGTGTGGTCATTAGGTGATTACAGGAAAATTGGAACATTATTTGTAGTGTTTGCGCGTTTATGAACCTTTCAGTTGGAAACGACTGTTATCTTAAGGTCCATGGAAATAAGGAAAAACATGGACTGTCAAAGACAGACAGACGCAGAAATTGTTTGATTCGCTCGGTAGTGAGACCATTTGCGTGTAACAATATATATATATATATATATATATATATATATATATATATATATATATATATATATATATATATATGAATGTACACTCGATCCATCAAGGGATCATCGGAGCATTCTCCTGTTATAGGTCAACCAGGTTGCAATTTGATCATCGGAGTTCCAACCAATAACGCGCGATATCCACAATTTTGAAATAATACTTCTATTAGATCCATGGATCATGTAAAGTAGTGCAACTTCGATATTTTCTTTTGTGATTATCGTTTAGCTTGTTTGTCTCTCTGTTTGTCTCGGTTAGCTTGTTTGTCTCTGTTTTGTCTCTGTTTTGCAATAGCCTTTGAGAGAGACTCAGAGAGAGTCGAAAGCGCTTAGGTTGGTTATTTAAACAAATACAGCTAGTTTTGCGCTGTTGTCAGTTATATATATATATATATATATATATATATATATATATATATATATATATATATATATATATATATATCAACATTTAAGTACATGTATCACGTATGCATCACCGGGCCTTATGGTAAGTAAAACTGCTGAAATATTGAACTACCTTAGCATGAAATTGAAATAACATAAGTATATGCTAATTTAATTGAAAAATTCTATTCATCTAAATGTTTGAATATTGAAAAAAAGTCAAACAAAACGGATTCTGTGGAAGCTATGAAGTATCTTACGGCAGAGGACGACTGGATTGCCGGTGTATCTAGTAGTGAAATCAACCTAGCTACTTCATACACGTGTATCTACTAGTGAAATCAACCTAGCTACTACATACATGTGGAAGTTAGCATGCGATGCATATTATAGAGGTTTGGTAAACCAGTTACAAATGTTGCCGTTTTGAAGAGTCTTTGCATAGGGGTCTTAAAGTAAAAAGATTTCATGAAAATGAAATTGGTAAGAGCATCGTAGTTGAATAATTTAATGATTTATTATTACATTACTAAATTTCTATAAGATTCTACTAAGAAAGGCCATATCCTAGATAAAACAAGTCCTCTGAACCCCAGCACGTCTCGATATATATATATATATATATATATATATATATATATATATATATATATATATATATATATATATAGAGAGAGAGAGAGAGAGAGAGAGAGAGAGAGAGAGAGAGAGAGTCTGCAAAGCGTAAATGCCTTAATACATATATCCACGACTAGCTTTCATCCTGTTTTCGAATACGCACTTAATCGACAAGTTATGGGGGTTGGTACGATGGGTGCCGCAGCCCGTGGAGTCAGGTTCGAACCTCAGTCAGGAACGAATAAAAATATGTCTCTAATATGTATGGTAATAGTTGTTCTCCATACATAGATAGATCTGTTTATGGGTTGGTTTTAACGGCATTTGTAACACATTATTGGCTATATCATTCAGAGGAAATTGAAGCTTTGTGCCTTTCCCAAGGACTCACCAAGGCAGCCGATCCGACCTGGTCTGGGCGGGTATCAGACCAGCGACACTTGGATCGTGAGTTCGACGCTCTATCAACTAAGTTAGCGTGGCTCCCAACTGTGATAATACTACTACTACTACTACTTATAATAATAATAATAATAATAATAATAATAATAATAATAATGAGTAAATCTGAAAATGGGATTAAGAAAGAAACAAAAGTGATTTTATTATCTGTGTAAATACGCGGCTCTCTTCTCAACAGATTATGAGAAATATGATGAGTTTGATATTAACAGAGGGCCTGTTTTTGTGTGGTAAATCTTCTCTTCTGTTTTAATATAATGTAAAAAAGTAGTTTTGTTTTCCTTGGATTCTGTTCAGATGGAAATCAAAATTATAAACATGCATGAACACACATGAACGTAATATAAATATCAAAAGCATGTTTTGAGTATCAAATTTAAAATGAAAACATTACCAGAACAGAACATGTTGTTCGTGTTTGTACAATAATTCTGACCACATGTTGTTAGAATTGCATTCCCTGGAATGACAGTATCATCTGAATTGGCCCCTTTATCACCTCTTTGATGAAAAAACTCCTTTGGTTCCGATCCTAATTTGCATATAAAGAAAGGATTAGATAATACGAGTTGCTCTTTATTCTATATATACTAAAATCAGCTCACTGTTTTAAGATTGCTAAGGCTTCAACTGATGCCATTCCAGCAACATGTACAGAAGTATCAAATTACCACATGGTACGCATGTGAACCCCGACAGAAGGCAGAGAAAATGAACATAATTCTCAAGTACAGCAGAGTGGTGTTTGGAAGGATCTATTGTTGCGTGAATGTTCCAATGGACATTTTTGATTTTTTTTATACCTGTACAATTACAAATGATGCACGAACAACGTGTACTATACCGAACACCGATACATATGTAGTATGTAATCACTTACCGTATGTACACGCTTATAAGTCGAGTCAAACTGCAAACAACATAGACCCAGATCTGTCAGAGCATATCAAGGTCTCTTGTGTTTGTTCTACTGATTACTCCTAACAAACTGCAAAGGCCAAGATCTGCCGGCGCATTATGCGACGGTAGATCTGGATCTGTGCAGTTTGCAGCAGAACTCAACTTATTAGCGAGTACATACGGTAACAAATTGATTGCATATAAATAATGTTTAACAGAGATCGAAAACTGCTTTTTTAAATTGCTGATACCCACTTAAAAAATAGTATACCCCATGCATATTTCACGTACTGTTTATCCATGAGTAACATGAGATTTTCATGCATAAAGATATATAACCATTTTTTTTAAACGAACAATACGATGTTTTGTATTTGTTAAAGATTTCCTCAGTGACATAGTTTTGCATTCTATACATGTAAAATTTAAAAAATATATATACTTAAAATGTAAAAAAGTCCTTAATTATATGATAGCGTTTAGTCCATTGTAAAGATTTTGAATATTGTTTGTTCTACTGATTATTTCTAACAAACTGTATAGATCCATATCTGCAACGCATTATGCCACGGCTGATTTGGATCTACGCTGTTTGCAGTTTGGACCAAATTATAAGCGAGTACGGACGGTGCATTAAAGCTGTCTTTACGCTAGTTTCAGGTTTAATTTTGTTTACAGGGGGTCAATATTTGTCCAGCTTTGATCTTGATTTCACTCCAGTGCCTCCGTTTTCGCCTCATTAAAGATGCACTTACTCACCGCCAGTATCAAATATAATGTACTAAAATACGTCTAGTCTCCTATAAAAACAACATGTATAATATATTTGATTTGTATGTCAGCATTATAAATAAGTCAAAGTTTGAATAGAAGATTTCATGTAACAAACCATTAACTAATACGTAAGTCTGACTGTTACCATGGTGTCTGGCAGTTTCTTATATAAATTAAAGTTTGATTTTCGTGCATCAAGCAATATCTGCTTATCTGGCTTCTGGAGTGAAATGACGCAAATCTTCATATATCACTATCTATACTGGCTTATAAGTTGGGTCCAGCTGCAAACTGCAAAGACCCAGATCTGCCATCGCATAATGCACCGACAGATCTGGGTCTTTGCATTTTGTTAAGAGTAATCAGTAGAACAAACAACATAGGCCCTGATCTGCCGGCACATTATGCGACGGCAGATCAGAGTCTATGTTGTTTGCAGTTGTACTCAACTTACAAGTAAGTATGGTAATCAAGGAAAATACTTAAATTTCACGCCGTAAGTAATTCACAGTGCATTTGTTATCAATGGAAATTCTGCACTTATATAATAACCAATTATCTTCCAAAGTTATCGAATTTTGACTTTGCTTCTGATATGAAGTCAAGCCAAGAATAGATGATTATAATATTATGCACTTGGCAGCCTCCATTAGTTCAACTAGATCTATTGTATATAAAGTTGTTATGAAATTATTGCTTAACTTGCGTGCGAGATTGTCTACAAATCTGTCTAGCTTTTTGTTGAGTTACGTAATATATCTCCTAAGTGTTTATTCAATGATGTACATTTAAATAGAAACACATTTTTGTCTTTCTCTCAAAGTTTAAAAGAGACACTTGTGTGGTTGTAGAATTCGGCTCATTGCCTCCACTCTCTGTTGGTCGGATGTGAATCCGTAACTGTTTTTTTATGACACCACTGGTATTCAACCGATCAATTACAACTCCGTATCCAGACAACTGGAAAGTCCCATTAAGTCCGTTGTACTTATGTATCCGTCGCTCTGATTAGGTTTCCGCAAATAATATTTACTTTGGTCGACGTAACAGTTGTATCAATATGTCGTAGTCGCGCCATCATGATTACGTAAAAGCCATAATTACTACGCAAACGTCTGGTAGCAGGCAACAATAAAACAACTGTATTTGATGTGAAATTTGTTTTCATTCAAAATAAAGGCAATTATTATGTGCAAACTTCAGCACAGCGAATAAGAAATTATTTCAAGCGATCAGACCAACAATTTATTTTCCGTAGACATCAATGTTAACGTTCGAGAAAATGAAACTATTGTGTGCACTAGATGGTGCAGAACACAACATTTGTACTTCTTGATTGAAGTAGGCACAAACTCTCTAAACAATCAAAAGTATGTGGTTTGTGGCATTTTCTTGACATAAATGTCCCGAAAGCGGGGTACTGATAAAAGTTGCCTTAATCATCAGTTTCGCACCGGGAAGACTCAAGATAATTTTAGCCTGCCCGGAAAAATGGAAATCGTGTACGTGCACAAAGAGAATCTACGTAGAAGTTGTAAGCACTGATAAAAGTCTCGGAAAATTAAAAAAAAAAATCCACGCTGATATTACAGCCAATGGCCCGGTCTCCAAGTATTAAGTACGGTATCCAATGTTGCCTCACTTTGAGACTGATACCATGTTCAGTTAATAATAACTGGTCTGATTCCTAAATCAAAATTGGGATTTTGCAATAATCAGCCATATTAAAGAACACTTCACTCGCAATCTCTGCTGAAAAGCAATTGCGTCTGGCAGTAAAAGTTTACTAGTAATTTTTTAATTTGGTGCAATTTTTTACTCGCTTTGTAGTTGTCATTTTTAAAATCTACTTCCAACCCCACCCCCCAATCCTACACTTATGCTGTCCTCCATTTGCTCAAGAAACATTTACCAGTTGAATACATTGGATATGTCTTGTACTAATTAGGTTCTGGAGTTAGTAATCAGAAGACATCAAGAATGGGAGGTAATCTGCGATCTTTACGCTCATCCGTCGACAGAGTGAAATATTGGAAATAGTGGTATGATTTTGGTGACTATTCCATGCAATCGACATACTATTCTCTCTATTGGAAAACTTCAGCGCTCCACATATCGAGATATATACCAGGCTTACATTGGTGTCATATAAATGCTTGTGTAATGAACTATTAGGAAGTGGGCGATCGTTCTTTGAGTCTTCCCATGTCTCAAGGAATCAAATAACACTACATTCTCAAGGCTAATCAACTTTTCCGACCTCAGTTAAGACTATTGTGTAAGTTGTTATTACTTCTCAAATTTGCAGTAGCTTTCTAATATTTATAAACACCGAGGACATGAGAAAGATGGAGAAAGCTTCATGAAAAAGTAGGAAAATATCCATAAATTTCAATCTAAATTACACGATGGGTTATACCACCAAGTTTGTATTTTGAGCACGTAACTATTGATAACTCTTGTTTTATATTGTCCTAACTTCCAGGATGATCTACTTGTATCCCATAAACAGTTCAAAATGCGATTTTTCGAGTAGAAATTCGGTACAAAAGTGCGCTATTTTTAACCCTTTTCTTAAATTTTGTTTCTAAAGATATGCAGTGACCAAACATTTTAGAAAGAAGACTCGTCTAATCGTGTTTTCTGTACGTGTATAAGATCCAGCTCTGGTAGGAATTTTTTTCAGTATATAGCACACCACATTCTTTGTAGGCCTATATCTGTGTTGTAGGTACGGAATGATTATATTTTCATGTAACAAATACTTTCGTCAACTTGCAACAAAGAGACTTACTTTATGATAGCTGTATCATCACAGACAGTCTGGACGCTGTTATCAGCAGTTGTGCCTGTATTATCTGGGATATAATAGCTGGCATGTACTTTCCCTATAGAGATCAGACCAGCAAATCATTTTTCGTAGACATCAACGTTAACCTTTGAGAAAATGAAACTATTCTGTGCACTAGATGACCCAGTAATCAACACTGTACTTCTTGATTGGAATACGCACAAACTTTCTGGACAATCAAAAGTATGTGTTTCACGATATTTTCTTGAGATAAATGTCCCTAAAGCGGGATTTTCTTGAGATCAATGATCCTAAAGCGGGATTTTCTTGAGATAAATGTCCCTAAAGCGGGATTTGCTTGAGATAAATGTCCCTAAAGCGCGATTTTCTTGAGATAAATGTCCTTAAAGTTGGATAACAAAAAAAGTTACCTTAATCATAAGTTTCGAACCGGATAGGCACAAGATAAATGTAGCCTGCTGGAAAAAATATAAATCGTGTACCTGTACTGACAGAATCTATGAAGAAGTTGAAAGCATTAATACAAGTCTTGGAAAATTAAAACGAAACATTCCACGCTAATATTACAGCCAATGGTCTCATCTCGAAGCATTAAGTAAGATATCCAATGTTGCCCCGCTTCCAGACTAGTAGCCTGCTCCATTAATAATTAGTGCTCTAATTTCTAAGGGCAATGAAACCGAAATATTGACGGCATTCTATGTTGCTCTATCGGTTTTACAAGAAGAATTTTCAAACGATTTAAATCTTGCTGGAATAAATTTTATATAAAATTCCTTATGGTTCCGTTCCGGAGTTTCGCACTTTTTTGCATAGTATTAAAAACTTTAAAGAGCAGGTATTCCCCGGATTTTCTCCACTGACAATCCCGGTTATAAAAACGGAATGGGTATATCTTGGGGAGAGAGTAAAGAACCTACAATTTTCTTATTCTAATGGCTGAAAGATAGGCGGTTGATTTGGGGTTTGCAAATACAAACCTGGGGCATGCATCTGATGTGCAAATCTTAGGAGATTGCTAGGTCTGCATGATCGTTTTCATTTTCTGAACTTCATAGGCAAGTTTATTTTAAGCAAGCAATAAAAAAATAAAAATTTTTAAAAAAAAGTATATTTTTCATTTTTTATTTTTTATTTTTTATGTTTTAAAATTTAACAAGTGCACTTTCACTTCACTGTGAAAATTCATTTCTATATTTAAGGATAGGCAAAGTCATTGTGTTATTTCAATTTCATTTCTGAATACACAGTAGCAGACATTTTCATCTGTTTACTTCAGACAGCAAGGCTTTCCAAATAGTCATCAAAATTAAATGTCGCTATTCACTCACTCATTCGAAGAGACACTTTACTTCGTGTTTATCCACAAAGGGTTTCAAATTTATCCTGGGTGAGATCGTGCTAGACCGTCATTTTAAATGAGGACAAATTTTAACATTTATTCTCAAAATATCTCAACATCGTTTTGAGAAGTTATATTTTTGTTGCATTTTAACATGCAAAGGCTGTATGAACTATACGATCAATGTAAACCGAATGTTTTCACTAAAATAAAAAAATAAAAAAACGTAGCCAGTATGTAAAATTGTACGGATAAATTTCTAGCACTATTTATATTTTTTCTGTATAGTCGTGTTCTGTATAGCATACTAATGGTTTAAAGCATTTTCATATTTCGTCACCTAGATTCAATCTCCAGTGCATCAAGACGAAAAAACAACAGCAACAACAAAATCACAAATACGTGATTTTTCTGCAAGTACCCTCGATGATAGCAAAAATATATTCCAGGATAAGTATTCACTTTAAGTTTAACATAGGTAGTACAAATTCAATCTGAATATACTTTTTGTGGTAATGTTTCCATGGAAGTTTACAAATACTAACTACCTTTCTATCTAAATAAGATTGTATTACCTACTTACCTACCTAGGTACATACATATTTACATACGTACACGCATATATACATACGTACACACATATATACATACGTACATCCATCCACCCACCCAACAAGCCATCCATCCATTGACCCATATATCCATTGATTCATCTTCCTATTTCGTTCAAATTATTTACTTACACACATACTTATATAAACTCACTAAAAAAATAATAAACATATTGACCTGTTGATATACATAATTTCTGCACAAAAGCAAATAAGACTTTTACAAGCATTGTCTAAGAACGTATATTCTGATGTAACTGCATTTCAAGTGGCGCCAACTTGGACTATATACGGTAAATAGCACTATCGATTGGAATTTTGCACTTATCTATACCGTTATATCTATGATATTGATTCATGCACAATCACGACTGGTTCCAGGCAATGTTCAGAGAGTCTGGTTTCCTGCCAATATCACTCTACTTTAGGCGCCTCCAGCTCATTCTGCTAAAACAGCTTGTTTGATTTTGCCTAGATTTCCAATACATTGATACATTTTCCATCATATTCTACTGTAACTTTGAAGTGAATTACTTTCTTCTCGTTTCATTTTTGGCATCAGAATAAAATCTGTACACACAAAAATGTTACCAATGGCATGCTGGTACTGTTTAACTGTTATAAGTAGCATATAAGTATCTTCTTTTCAGACTTCATCGCTTTCTTGCAAGAAAATATACTTTATGCAAATGACAAAATCATATACACACACAATTTAATTTGATGACATAATACTTTCCCTTATAAATTATTTATTTATTCAATTAAAATTGAAAACAAACAATAAAAAATATAAATATATTCATGACATAATCATAAGTTTGACAGTAAGTGTACAAGGGGAATAATGTGCCCGTATTCTTGACCGTGGAATGTAATGATGACCTTAATATATTTATAATATGGGGTTGGGGATGGAGGCAGCATTGACCTAGAAAATATCTTTCGAACAAAGTAAGATGATTGTCATGATCTAAGGACAAAACAATAATCTTTCAAAATAATAGTGTTGGAACTGGGAACCATGCAAATGGAAGACGAAGCGGATTTTCAATGGCTGACTGATGTCTGTATCATTTATCTATTTCAACTATTGGCGTAATGCCTTGTGGTTATCCTTCTAATTAGGCCAGCCACGTATAAAAAGAGATGTCTTCAATTCTCAGAGAAGGAAATAATCCGGGAGGTTAAACCGTCACATTTAGTCCAATCTGTCAATCAAGTCTCGTTACGAACGATATTAATCTACCAAGTATGTCCACGGATTTTCTTTACCTCTTTAACTTGTATTCATCATCATCATATCACACATTTTTGAAAGTCTGGGGGCGGGGGAGAAATATGGAAGGACAAGCATTGCAATTAAGCCAGTCACTGACATCAGAATTCCAGAATGACATCATATGCACATATCACATTGCTCCAAATTCGGCTACATATATTATGCATATATTCGCCCATCATTATTTTGACGAATGTTGAAAGGAAAACAGCAATTGTTTTTCTTTTGATTTTTCTGCAATCTCCCACGGACATTACTGAACAAAGCCATCGTTGGGAACAACAAAGTTCGCTGAAATAGGCAGCACTTAAAAAAAAAGACACATTGGACACATGAGTTTTACAGATGATGTTAAATGTTTGTCATACAAAATGAACACAAGTACATGCTCCTTGATTGTCCACTAGGTTGGGACTGACGCAACTTTAAAACAGAAAACTCATGTACACACACTCTGTCTGTCTGTCTCTGGATTTCTCTGTCTCTGTCTGTCTGTCTGTCTGTCTGTCTGTCTGTCTGTCTCTCTCTCTCTCTCTCTCTCTCTCTCTCTCTCTCTCTCTCTATATATATATATATATATATATATATATATATATATATATGATAACAATCCTTCCTATGGCACCTGGTGTTACGGAGATCGTAATTGTAAAGGGAAAGTTATACAGAAAACAAAAATGATAAAGCACTGAGAATAAAGTCACATACACTTGTCAAGCGAGATCTATGAATCCCCTTTTCAAGGCGGACAACACAAACAAAGAACAATTACTGACACAAACACATTTTGGTCATGTTTGCTTCATATATATATATATATATATATATATATATATATATATATATATATATATATATATATATATATATATATATATTATTCTAAGATTTTGAAACTACCAGATTGGTCTTTTTCAAAATTACATCAAACTTGTTTGAAATCTGAGTGTTTAGCGATTATAAACCACATTGTTCTAAAATTTTAGCAAAATTGCCTTGTATTCGAGTTGACGGAGTGATACATAGTGTTTGCTGGTAGAGCTCTTAGTATTTAATCAGTTCGAGACGCTTTATTGTAGACCTCTCAAGGGCAGCAGGGATAACGCGTTATTGTAGACTTTTCAATGGTATCATGGATAACACTTTGTTGTAGACCTCTCAAGGATACCAGGGATAACGCTTTGTTGTAGACCTCTCAAGGGTAGCAGAGATAACGCTTTGTTGTAGACCTCTCAAGGGTAGCAGGGATAAAGCTTTGTTGTAGACCTCTCAAGGGTAGCAGGGATAACGCTTTTTTGAAGACCTCTCATGGATAGCAGGGATAACGCTTTATTGAAGACCTCTCAAGGGTAGCAGGGATAACGCTTTATTGAAGACCTCTCAAGGGTAGCAGGGATAACGCTTTATTGAAGACATCTCAAGGGTAGCAGGGATAACTCTTTATTGAAGACCTCTCATGGATAGCAGGGATACCGCTTTATTGAAGACCTCTCAAGGGTAGCAGGGATAACGCTACATCCATAGCACTATGTATGAGACTATATACACAAACTGAGTAGACAGGTAATAAAATTAATAAAGATGATCATAATGGTTAACTACAAGGCATACAAATTACGTCAGTCAGAGAATTTACAACATTTATTGCTTATGATAAAATCTAGTAAACATTTAGTTCGCCGAAAATATTTCAATATAGTTATGCAATTCAGGGACACATACGAAAAGTAGGTAATGTGACCATGTTTCGTATTGCAAGAAAGGGTGAAGAAAGCTATTATTTTAACAATAAAGGTGCCAGAAACCTATGTGTTAAGTTAAGTTGGAAACACTTCATTAAAATACATCACATTTACGAATATAATCTATGATTCTCTGACAATTACATTACACTTCGTCTGCCGGTCTGCCATCAAGTGCATGCGGTCGAGTATAAAACTATTACTCTTCATATGAATTCAGTTTATTACACTTTACAACTGATATCGTGCTAAAATATACTATTCCAGTCTAGTGAATTCGTGCTTAAATGTCTTCTGCCGATGCAATGGTTCATTGGGTGCATCCATGGCATCTAATAGTACTCGGTTCTACCTTGTGCGTCAATTACGTTACCATGGATTATCGCATTTGGCACATGACCACTGACGTCACAATCAAATATTTGTAGCCAAGACATCTATACATCTAGAAAATGAGTTTCTTCTCCATTTCACACATTGAACAGCTTAAACTGTCATAAACAGAAGCATTACGATATCAAAGAGTTAAATAGATTTTAACATTCCACATGTATGTTACTCATGACTAATTCTGCAAATATACGTGTTACCCTGTTTCAGAGTTAAGATCGACATAACTTTACTTTCAATTATGTAAAACGCACAACGAAAGAAAGATCGATGGTAAGAAAGAAAGATAAAATAAAATAAAAAATAAATGAATCAATGAAAGAACGAAGGAAAATGGTATGTAATTTTTCTGTTATATTAAAAATGAAACTTTGGTTTTATATAATAACTTTATAAAATGTCAAGTTATAAATGTAAATCTGATGCATAAACATTACTTAATACTTACAATGCAACGTACTCGATCTAGATTATTTTAATATTGTTTTCTTTGTTTGTGAAATCCCAGTGTTAATGTAATTTAACAGAGCAGCGATCTTAAGAAAATGGTAAACAAATGGCAGGTCTTGAAGTGACCTATCCATCCATTTATCCACCTAACTAAGTCTTTTCTCCTTGATACAGAATTTGCAATGCAGTTCATTTAATCCACATAGTAGAATACTGGGAGCGATGAATTAGTTGGATGATACTTTAAATTTGATACAGGAAGTCTTGACCCTTTGACATTGACAGCAAACAACCTTCCAACGATCTGTCTGATTGGACATAAAAGTCTGTGACAGGTTTATTTTTAAAAAAATGAATCTGGCGAAGTTGGTAATAGCGAAGCCGACCATTGATGTATACTGGTTTGCAAGTTTCGCTTCCGGCTGGAGGGTAACATTACTACAAGAAACTATACATTTATTTTCACTTATCCTATTGGTTGGCAAGACGTCTTTTTTGTAGGACATACAAGAAGTGTCTTATGGGAAGGTTTTGACACTATATAGTTTATGCATTATAAATACATCTTACTATGTAAAAACAAGCACAGATTTACCTTTCCCAAAAAAGAATGATTTCGAAGACATACTACGATCGTAAGCAAATTCAGAATTAAATGTTAAGATCTAAGCTTTCGAAGCTGTGAACTCCTACTCTACTTTCAATCTAACCTCGGACTGAAGAATACAACAAATGTTTTACTGAAAAAGTTGCATACTCCACGCTTTCCTTGCTCAGCAAATTGAGAAAAAGGACAGATAAGTATCAATTAGTCTCAAAATAGGGAAGGACAATTTCAACACTTTATGAAATAGAAACAAACATAAGTACAAGGAATGGAAAGTCTGATATATTCTGTCGTAAATTATTTGATACACTCCCTTATAAGTTAAGTCCAACTGCAAACTGCACAGACCCAGATCTAACGTCGCATAATGAGCCGGCAGGATCTGGCTCTATGCAGTTGGTTAGCAGTAATCAGTAGAACAAACAACATAGACCATCATCTGCCGGCCCATTGCGCAGCTGGATTCCACTTATAGGCGAGTAGATACGGAATCTGACGTTCTTAACTTTATACAACTATCTTGTCCCTCTGATCCGTTGGTCATTTTTGTTTGTTTGTTTTTTTTATTTATGTAAATTCCATGTCATGTTTTTGAAAACGTGGCCATGGATACTGAAAAAGTACGAAGAGACTTGAAACATTACGTCATCTCTCTACTGGAAGAATTACACTGACTATGATCGCGATATCTTGTTAGGCAGTTTAGAAGACCACTTGAATGAATTAATTGTATCAAGATTGGACGAGATCTGTGATATTTCACACAGGAAACGGTTTCAAAGGGATGTATTTGAACTGTACCAACATGAGCCTAAACCCATTACAACAAGACAGGGTGTGGTGATGGTGCAGACATACGCGCATCTGGAAGTGCGTGAGCGTGTGGGTACAATTGAGTGCCTTAAATTGCGCCCAAACCGGTATATAGCCGGCCAAAAAAAAGGTTCTTTTTAAATACATGTCCTAAGATTTATATGTCCTTTATTTACAGTATCTTGTCAGGTACAACTCTATAGATTTCATGGGATTGGGTCATTTTGTTATATCTGGCTGCGCATATTATGCGCCCAATATTGACACAATGACATCAGTTGTTTTCCAAACAAATCGAACTGGACATCGTCAGTTATAGATCTATTATCATCTCTTGGTGTGGTTAAATCAAGATGTAGGAGATCAGAATAATTTTTACAGGCTTTTAAGCAAAGACTTACTGATAACATTATACACGATTGATTTTCAAGATCATGCAAATCATCTAGGGCTACACTGCATAAATATAACGCATTTTCTTACCCTCCCCCCCCCCACTGATATATATATATATATATATATGCTTTAAGTCCTATTTGGATAGTATCAAAATTCAGAATAGTTCTTACAAGACATAGCGTATTCTCACATCGTTTAGAGATTGAAAGTGGTAGATGGTCAATCAATCAATCAATCGTTTTGTACTTGTTCGTCCTTTATATGCAAATATGATATTTAAGAAAAGGCTATTTACCA
>JAQPZY010001502.1:2652500-2790000 GCA_029931535.1 Margaritifera margaritifera
CTATGGTTTTATTAGCATCAACAACTTTACAGAATCATAGTTATCATGCACCCATTTTGCATGAACACTTAACATGAATTTATATACAAGAACGAAACCGATGGTTTCAAATTATTGCCTGATATATAATGACATAAAGGTTTGAAAATGGCGCGGTTAACAAAAATTCACAGGGTTTCGTACTATAGCAGGGTATCTCTCAGGCATGCATCTTTATATTGATGATTTCTCAAAGGATTTGATTTCATCGATTATACTATACAACTTACATGAGTTATAATCACCTGATTGTTTTCGCATAATAGCTATACCAAGGATCGAGGAATGTTAACCAAATTGTTGGATCTTTTAAGAAAAGGATCTCATATTAGTTAAATTTCCAACTTTCTTTATAACGATTTTCTTTATTAAAATTTAAATAGTTATATTCATTTGTTTTTCATCATTCTACACTCTGGTTTAGATAGTATAACGTTACGTATGATTACTCTATTTCAGCAAAATTTTGATGTGCAGTGTTATAAAGGTTAGATCTTGTGGACAAGTTTTAATTTTCAGATGTTTACTTTCCATAAAGTTAATTATAAAGATACAATGTCAGTTATCATTGATGTGACAGCCCCTTTCTCTGAACCCTCGCAATGCCAGTATTCACTTGACATCAACCGAATTTCTTGTGTAGAATTAACTTGTTGAATGTTTGCATGAGTTTGATTGCTATGATTATAAACCATACATTTGCAGAATTCTGGTTTATTAATATTAGATACCTGCATGTTCCCAACAAAGTTTCTCTGTTAAGTCCCAGAGTAAATACATACAAGAGGGACTTTTGTGATGTGAAGAGACAATGGTTAATAGGTATAGTTATTGTCCCTGTCCTTCATTTTCATCTTTTCATTTTTTTTATTGATGATCATCATCATTATGATCAACTACAATATAAATGTTTCACGCACAACTAAAACGAATGCAAATTAACATGTGTTATTATTATTATTATTATTATTATTGGTAGTAGTATTAGTACTTTTATTATTAAAATTATTAAACTATATTTGAATAATTGTATGATTATGCTGTTCTGAGTTTCCTTTTTTTCTCTTTTATACTGATACTGGTGCATACTATTTCTTCTTTTCCGCCATTACCTATTTGAGGGGATGAAACGTTATCATACAACAAAGCATACAATTAACAGGCAATGTACCATTACATTTTTGTAGGAAGTTTACACTGCTTACGGTTTAGATGAATAAGAGAATTAGGATTACCTATCCTTTAGCGGCTCAAAACAAACGTTGCTCTCCGACACTACGTTCAAGAATAGCAAGCAGGAAAGTGATCTTCAACGGATCAAAAAGAGGCAAGGAAGAATAGCGACTATTGTTCTCATTTTGATGCTAGTATTTGCTAATATTGCCGTTGTAGTACTGGCCCTGTATGTATCCATGAAAGGTACTTTTTGTAATATATATATATATATATATATATATATATATATATATATATATATATATATATATATATATATATATTGATACACATAAGTACCATTAAACGTGAGGTACAACACCTTCCCACGCAACCCAACTCCCAAAAGTGAATAAAACACAAATATAATTAACATCATAATAATTTAAAAGAACAACTGTTGATTATAGCGCGAAATTGAAATACCTCAAAATCTAGGTAAGGCCTTATACGCGAAATGCATACACCGTGGATAAAAAACGTTATAAAGTACACTACATGCAACAATGTAATAGCGGTGTTGACAGGTTCATGATAAAATGGTTCAGTTCAAAACATTTTGTTCCGTGCTTCTGACTCTCGCAACGCAAATGATGTATCGACCGAATTGGTATGATATGTACAATATTACTTAATTTAAAAACGCATTTTTCACAATGTTGTTTCAGCTATAAGTGTGTGTAGATGATTAGCTTCGGTGTATTTTGTATTTATATTACTGAATTATGTCATTGCGTAGTATTGAAAGTATTCGTAAGTTGGAGGTATCGTATTCTTTTACGTTGTTTTTTCATTGTTTTTCGCAAGTGGACCTTTATAAACGCTAACCTGTTTTTGCAACTAAAACTAAAAAAGTAAAGTTATCACTATTATTGTTATATTTGTTTGAATGATTCATTTCCCCAGCAGTTTATATTTTAGTGTATTACATGATTAGTTTTATAAAAGAGGATGAAACTAATTTCACTTAGTTTTGAAGACGACCCCAGCTATAAAACCTGTAGCAGCTTGGTGACAACAATATTATGTTTACAGGTATTTCATATTCTTGTGGTTTATTGAGCAAAAAAATAGAAATCAATGATTGATAACGAAATAAATAAAATCGTGCAGAATTGGTAATTACCAGAAGATAGCAACAACCCAAGGATTCTGAATCAGATTAAAATGCCTTAACATTAATTTAAATAAATACGTGTTTTTCAGAACCAGTATTTTGCAATGAGTCCACTTGATATGAATTTTAAAATCTAAATCATGTTCGTGTATCTTCAAATTGAACAATTGTCAAAAGAAGTAAAAGATCAAAGCAAAGGAAGTTATACAACTCAAATGTACAGGAGGCTTAAATTATAAACAACTTTGTGATAATTGCTATGCTGTAATCAGCATTTGTAATATAACACGGTATCCACAGCACAATAACACGAACGACCCCGATACTTTAAATTAATGAAACAAATGGATGATACGTCACAAAAGTTTTTATGTTTACATTAGTAAAATATCTTCATGTATTTCATTGTTATAACAGTCGCTAAAATCGAGGCATTTCCAGAAAATTGTATTGCTGCAGACTCTATGGGATGTTGAACTGATAGACTCCAACTACATTATCTAGAAACAGGAAAAGCAATCTTTTTGATACTGCTGTATGTATTAACAGTTGGTGTAGAGTGTTTTGTGCCAGAAGAAACGTTGAAAAACACGTAGCCTGAATATGAAAAATACAGTTTATCTACATATGCAATCGCGCTTATGAATTGTTAATTGTGCATTTTATTTTACATATTGGTAAAAACAAGGGTTGTCAGGTAAGCAAGTACTGCATCTTTTTCTACTAATCGTAGGAAAAACGTTCTACAAATGGCGCTGAAATGAGTCTTTCAGCTCCCCTAGACCACCTCGTCTCAAATTAAAAGTGCTAACCTCTTGCATTGTATTGCCATTTAGCTTGTTACAACCCCTCATTGCAGTGCCAAATTGCGCAAGACTAAACATGACAGTGAAAGACTCTTTGTACTTTACCGGGTCCAAACAGTAATGGAATGTTTGTTTGTCCGATAGTCCATTCGATATTCTACAGCTGATTTCCAATATTATGGAATTCAAGCAGTTTCAAAGCCTACCTTTTTGTATGGTATGGGTTGTAAGTATGTATCTCAATGGTTTCTTTAAAACGTAACTCAGCCAAAAAAGTAGATATTCATGTAACAATAGGAACCTTTCCAATTCACAATATTTCTTTTCAGTCGGTTCTGGTGTTTTATTGTTAGAAACGCAGTCAATTGGTTTAAACTAAATAGTAATAAGGCTTAAGTAGCTGGACTGGAGTTAGTCTGGCAGAGCAATGCTCCAAAAGTGTTAAGATATTTCTTTGCCAAGAAACATAGGAGTGGTATTTAGGTGGGATAGGGTGGGAGACTAATTAAAAGAAAATAGGACTCATGCGGAACAAATAAGGACAAATCGTGTTTATTCTCCTCTTTTCTGAATTTGACATATTGCAATACATTTCGAAGACGATAATCTGAATTAGGTACAATTTACGACTTAGGACGTGTGGCTGGAATATTTAATGCTGTTTACGTATGTTTATCGTCCTTCGAATTTGAAGATGACCATAACATCACTAATTGGTTTGGTTTCTGTGAGTACGTGAGTGGCTGATCAGATCCATTTTGAACTGTCTATGACACACTTGACAGGAGATGCCCATTGGGTTTGCTTGATCAATAGAGCATTTGCTGCAGTTCTGAGAGTTACGCTACTCACGCTTCTGCACTGCCTCTGCAGTCCTCCTCCTTTCAAAGTAAGCAGCTCCAGTTTGGGTGAGACTCCGCCATGTGGTGCGATCTAGTGTGAGATCTTCCAAAGACTCCGGGTCAATGTTGAAGTGTTACAAGGATGACTTGAGGGAATATTTGAAGCGTTTCTTCTGACCACATTGAGATCATTTTCCCTCCTTCATCTTGCCGTACAAGATGTTTGGTAGTTGTTCTTCTGACATCCTGCTGACGTGGCCTGCCCATCTCAACTGTGATTTCGTCAGCAGAGTGTGCATGCTTGGAATGTCTGCCCGTGTGAGAACCTTAGTGTCTGGGACCCTGCCAGCATCTCATTCTAAGCAGTTTCCTCAGGCAGCCCATGTGAAAGTGGTTCAGTTTCTTGGAATGGCATCTGTACACCGTCCAGGTTTCGGAAGCATACAGCAGGGTGGGCAACATAAGGGCTTTGTAAACCCTAAGATTTGTTTGTAGACTGATGTCTCTGTGCTCCCACACATTTGTACTTAGTCTGACAAACACCACATTTGCTTTAGCAATACTGGCGTTGGTTTCATCATCGATGTGGACAACACGTGACTGTGTGCTGCCGAGATAGGTGAACTCGTCCATTGCTGGGAGAGTTTGACCATTTACTGTGATGGTAGGCTCTACGTAAGGCTTTCATGATACTGATTGTGAGATTGTAAGAAGCTGCCGAAAAATGGTTTCACTCTGTGTTGCATGTCAGACTCAAATCTGGCATTCAGGGAACAGTCTTCAGCAAATAAATAACGTACATTCTCTTCTGGTAACTTCGCCTACGCCTATAGTCTTCTTAGACTGAACAGCTTGCCGTCAGTCCGGTCTATGATATCGATCCCAGTGTCATTGTCACAGAAGGCATCAGTAAGCATGGCAGAGAACATCATACTGAATAGGGTTGGGGTCAACACCCAGCCTTGCTTGACTCCACTGGTAACTGTGAATGCTTCAGATGACCCAGCATCATCCACATCATGAGCGAGAGAGCCATCATGGAATTGCCGAAGCATCACGATAAATTTTCTGGGCAACACAGTTTTACCATGATCTTCCAAAGGTCTCCACAGCTAACTGTGTCAAAGGCTTTTGTCGTGTTGCAGGTTTGAGTTCTGTTCCTGGCATTTCTCCTGAATTTGCCAAGATGCAAACACCATGTCTCTGGTCCCTCGTCCTTTTCTGATGCCATATTGAGTCTATGGCAGGAGTCCTTGATCGACGTGATGCACAAGACAATTCAGCAGAATTGTGGCAAAGAGTTTGCCGGTTATTGACAGCAAGTAGATGCCCCTATGGTTGTCGTATGATTGTATGTATGTTTGCAACTTGTTCAAGTGGTCGATGTTGGCATCTTTATACTCCCAGGGTATAGTTTCCTGAGTCCAGTTTGACTGGAAGAGTTAAGTCAGTTTATGTGCCATGTGCGAGCCTCATGTTTTGTAGACTTCTGCTGGTATAGCATCTGCTCCAGGTGTTTGCCATTTGACAGCAGTTCGATGTCTTTCACAGTTTCAGTCAGCGTTGGAGGATCAGCAAGTGATATGTTGATTTCCCCTTGAGGCAGTCAATCAATTGCCTCCTCACTGATATATCAATGTTGATTGAGTATGCTGTTGAAGTGTTCTTTGAAGTATCTTTTATTTGTCAGTGAGCAGCGTGGCGCTGTCAGCACTCACCATTGGAGATGTTCGTGATGACTGTGGCCCGTAGATTGTCTTCAAAGCGTCATATAAGTTCTTCATGTCATTAATGTCTGCGTAGAACTGAATCTCGTCTGCCTTTTTGCTCAGCCACGAGTCTTGCAAATCTCTGAGTTTGCACTGGACAGTCCTCTTGATGTTGTTGAAGGCTGCCTTCTTAGACGATGAAGTGTTGTCTTCTAAATAGGTCTTCTGTAGCTGATGTTTCTTATTCGGAAGTCTCTGCATGGCAGCATCGTTCTCATAAAACCAATCTGGATGTGTATGTGTGATGACACTGAGGGTTTTGGATGCAGTTGCGTACACAGATTCTCTAAAGAATGTCCAGTTTTCCTCGACATTCTCGGAGTTTGTATCGATTGTATCCAGTTACATAATTCGCTTGGAATATATAAAAAGGCTCCATGGTAAGACGACGACAATGCAACTAACTGTTCATCTGCATTCTGTTGATATAGATGCAATTGATCCAGTTTCAGCAAGCCACTATTGGAACTCATCTTTCCGCATACCTGATTTTATGGACGGTTGTAGTTTGGACACCAGAGCTTCATGTTTGGAGGCTGGGTCTAGCTCTGATACTGCCAGTCAATATACGAGAATCCTGATTCTTATTCTGACCATGATTCAGACTGGTCATTAAAAGCAGCAACAAATTATGATGCCCAGACTCTAGATGGGTTATGTAAAGATATGGATTAGCTGCACAGTAATCATCATTGTCCTGGTCAGTAAACAGTGGCCATGTTACGATGAATTTAATAACACCTAATAAATCTGACATATGATGTAAATATCTATTTGGTGTTTTCCTTTTTTTCCATGCTTCATTATATAAATAACCTTACTAAGGGCTGATATTCATATCTACCTGCATTTGTCACTGAGTTTTTTCTTGTATTATGAAATATAGGACCAAGTGGTTATGGACAGAACCAGCAGTATTTTCAGGTTACTGGTCCTGTGGGCTTGCTGGATTTTTCAAAAATACACTCATTTGTACTTCGCTGAATGTTGTTTTGCCAGGGATCATACATAGCGCTTGGAAGTGGGGACTTGATTGAATGACTAACTCCCTTCTAGAAAACACAAAGTACGCAAACGTTATGGTGAAACAGTAGTAAAATGTTCAAATAATTTTTTATATTTGTTACAACAGATTTATCATGTGCGTATATTGTAATTTGAAAGATACGATTATGAGAGAGAGAGAGGGAGGGGAGAGAGAGAGAGAGAGAGAGAGAGAGGAGAGCGATATGTTTGACTCGTCATTCGATGTGCTAAGTTTTCGACCTTCCTACAAGAAGAAAGTTACGGAGAAAGATTCAACCTTTTTTGATTGGAGTTTGCACAGATGATATTGTTTTGAAAATTCAGAGAATATTATCAAAAAGAGTATTCCCTGTAAACTATTGACCTTACTCTATCCCTTTCTTCTTATTATTATATTGTGATTGTAAGTTTTATGGTCACACCCATCATTTCCTTTATCCGTTATTAACAAGAAATGTACATTATTTTCTTCTCTTTTTCAGACGGACTTCAGGCCGGAATATGTGACTTTGAACAACCAAGTGCTACAGCTTATTCCGTCAATTGTATGAACTACAAAACGAATGTCCCAACGTACAGGTGGTACTGGGCAAAAAGATGCAAATCCTTCGAACGGTACAAGTCCCTATGTGGATTAAACCTTTGGCAATATTACAGGTTGTATGTTCACAAACACAGTAGAAGAAAAAAACAAACGCATATTGTCATTGGTATCAAGTGTGTATGTAGCACTCCTTGGAGGCCTTAGATTTGCAACAACTGATTGGTTTCAAATTTCACAGACCTTCAAAGTTACACCAATTGTACAGACGTATCAGCGTGAAAAAACAATTGTGAAGTAATAGATGCTTATAAATTATATTTTTAGTGTATATTTGAAACACGCTATATTCACCGTAATTTATCGATTGTCATTGATGTACTGAAAATGTCTGATTCAGGTATACTGTATTGGTCATGCAGCACAATATTTAATTTACTTTGAGGTTTCATAACGACTGAACCCGTGTTTGAAATAAAAACAATAAGCGTGTTTTATTATTTTCTTACACCAATCTACTTCAACATAATTGCACATTGTTCCGCAATGAATTACTTACCTGGACATTGTGCATGTATGCATGTAAGTTTTAATATACAATAAATGAAAGGAAATCTCTAAGTCTTTATTTTATAATCATCAATTTGCAGGCCGATACATGTACGACGAAGCTACCTATGGACTAGAAGGTGTTGCAACTTCGTTAATCTTTCCAGGTGTTAACACTAGCAAGACATATCAATCCATTCAGTTATTTTATCATATGTATGGAAGTGATATTGGAACACGTATGATAAGTTTGAAAAGAGAATATAAAACAATATATATTTCTCGGGAACATCCCAATCACTTTTAGTAGAACATAACTTTCAGGTCAGTTCGTACCTCCATACATAAATGATATAGACTAAGCTCAATACTTGAGCAACACATATGTTTTGACACCGCACATTCCGACTCATTTTCAGAACATATTGTCTTATAACAATATCATTTTAGACCCTAGTGAAGCCTATTCCCCTGTTTTGGACAAGTAGTAGTATGCATCTTTCATTGACGACTGTATCAATCTACAAATGTGTATAGGGTGTTCTCAAAAAAGATTTACCCTGTCCATTAAGACAACAAAAACAAAAAAAAAACACGAAAAAGAAATATAACTTTTGCTTTCACACATTTTATCAATTTTATTCACCAATAGAATGCCTGGGAATACCTTCAACTGGTTCTCATCGCAAACTCCAATTCCCTCTTTGGCGTTTCTTTTGGGGAATGTGGATAATATGTCATTCAGGCCTTTAGAATCTGATGTAGGAATATCAATGTTAGATGTTCGCGATCGTTGCTTTGCTTATTAAAGAACTGACATAGTCTGAATGGCCTATTTGAAGTAAATAAGCACATGTTACATGCTGCTGTGACGTTTCGGGCAGTCCGAAACTCACTAAGGCCTAAACAAATTCCGTATTTCTATTCCTCAAAAGAATTTGTTGTTTTGTAACTATTCACGCATGCACAGGTGTTTTTACTTTTTCGAATGGTGGGAACTTAGTCAGTAAATCATATTTTTTTTATGTTCAGCTTTAAATTTTATTTTAAATAATTAAAAACTGGTAATTAGAGTAATTTGTAAAATGCAGCAGTTCCTTTCAGGCCAAAATCCCCATCGATTTTCCTGAAAATAGAGTCTCTGGATAAAATGCGTGACTCATATTTGATAAGATGTGTTACCATTATTTTTGTGTTGTGTAGAAGATATAACAAATAGAAGAAAATAAGAAGACAAACTTGTGCATATTGAAATCTGTTAAGATATTCACCCTTGATAGCCTTGGAGTAAAATGGCAGAGACAATATTATTTGGCAAAAATAAGGAGGGCAAGGAGATTTTTGGACACGAGATTGTGTAGTCCTGCCAACAGAGGCAACAGTACAGATCAAATTAGATGTTGAAAAGGGGTCAGGACAGCTCAGAGACATAGCTGTCGATGATATTCGTTTGCTGACTACGTCTTGTCCCCGTAAGTTTAAACTCGTTAGCATAATAAGCACAAAGATCTGTAAGAACATTTTCTTTTGTATCAGAGTATATATCAATTTTGTGTACGACTTTTGTTAAGTGTTTTATGGCATTTGAATAAGGGAACAAATCACACACACACACACACACACATATATATATATATATATATATATATATATATATATATATATATATATATATATATAAGAACTTGTAAAGGATGCTAATTTATTTATATTTCAACATTCATTTTTCAAGTGATCGCTTTGTGATAAATGAAATATCTAACGTAAAAATGTAAGGCAATGACAATGGTAGCTTACCTATATGTTAAAATGTAAGCAAAACCTTACCTTTTAATGCTTTATTTGGATGTAACATACAGTCCTACGCAATCTTGCATTTCAGTTGAAAGATATATAAGATTAAGATAGATCAATTATACGGATTTTAAGTAAGTATTGTATAATTGTTGTCTTTTTGAGAGCATAAGGTTTGATTAGAACCACTAATCTGACTGGGGACTGCAAAGTATATACTACTTTTTACTTCCACTAATGAATCCGTTAGTGTCGAGTAAATATTAGGTTGAAACATGCTCATACTTGAAAACATAATAATAATAATAGAAATAATGATAATAATCATACAGAATTAAAACTAAATAAATATATAAATAAATACACGAAAAATGAAACACATGACCGATGACAGCTGTGTTGCAAAAAAGATCGCATTATATAAATTAACATAGGCCTCGGTTATCAATCAAAAGAATAAAATGGCCTGGAAAATACGCAATGAAGCAAACAAGATGTGTACAAATATTTTGCAGGATAGATGGGTAGGGTTGGGTCGACCAAAATAACTTATTTATAACGAGAATAAAGTATGTCTGTTGACAACTTTAAGTCAAACGTAAATAATCAGACAATGAATAATTTTATAAGATATATTTAATTGCGTTATAGGGTTTGTTAGTTTTACCTCAATCATAGTATGGCAATATTATTTTGATGAAGGCGACACTTTCTTGATCAATGAAATCAAAATGTAAATACAATGGAGCACAGTTCTGGCCAGGTTTTATTTCAGACTGATCTCTTAAAATGCTACATTCAAGTAACAGATCTAGTAAAATGCTATATTCAAGTAATGCATGAGGAGTTCCAGACTTTTTTCTTGGAGAGAGAGAGAGAGAGAGAGAGAGAGAGAGAGAGAGAGAGAGAGAGAGAGAGAGAGAGAGAGAGAGAGAGAGAGATATAGAGGGTATTACAAATCCTTGTATTGAGTGTTGGGCGGATGGAATGAGCTTATTCAAACGTTTCAGTGCAATTTCGAAGTCAATATATGCAACACTTCGGCTAGTTCCGTGGGATTTTTTTATTTACTTGCAGGCATGCATGCTTCTGTTATATTTCCTGAAACAATTTGAACCGAATTGCAATGGAACAATTTGACTTCTTATGTAAAACACTTTATTATATTAAGCTTTTTGCTGTACATTTCCAAAATAGTGAAACATATTTATAGTCTGTATTGATGGGTATTATTGACATATCAGCGTAAAAAGGCCAAAATGAGGGTTAAATAAAAATTCATAATACATAATGGATACTGAAACCACGATTTAAAAAATAAGCATAACGAGTCCTGCGAGAGGTAAAGAAATAAATTGAATTTTTAAAGTGTTTATCATCATCATCAGCATCATCATCATCGTAAGAACCAAGTGAAGTTGAGAAAAAAAAATCAAAAATCGGTCTCAACTAGAGTGAAAGAGATGTTTGCGATTTTAATTTCATTTGGGTTATTTAACATTTTGTTGTGAAGACGTTCTTTTTTGTTATAAATCATGGTAATTAAAGTAATTAATTCCAGCTCATTTTCTTGTATTGCATGTTTATCACTATTTGGTTTTATTAGTTATTTTCCTCCTTTCGTACTGATTTCACGTTGTTTACTTCTACCGGTCGTTACTAGTTCGATATTGGTGTTAGAGTTTTATTATAGTTTACGCATGTTACTATATTTCTGCAAATTGTTGTTGTATGCGACCATGCTTCCCAATTGTATGACTTTGTTTCTGGGTAACAGAGAGAAACTGTCGCCACCAACATCAGAGTCCAAATCTACTGTGTGATCTGTTATCCATTGTTGGAATTTTACCATAAGGTCTTCATCTGTCTCATTACCCTACTGTCCTAAAACACAATAGCTTCAATGGATTATAACAGTGTATGATACTTTCAAAATAGACTGAGTTAAAGACGAGTTGTTTCCAACTTGTACACCTAAGACACAGATAACATATAATCGTATTCTTTGGTTCAACATTGCAATACATTCATTGGTCAAAATGAAGCAAGTCTTTTGATGTACGTATACGCTTTGTCACCTTTTACATTTTATGTAGTTTTGTATTAAAACTGCGGTCTCATGAAATCGTGTTTCTCTTATGTGATACAGTTCCTATTCAGTACAGTGAGATAACTGTTTTCAACAAGACTTTGCCCATATTATTCACAATTCTCTTCCATGATATATATCCAGTCATGTTATGGTGGAACATAAAAACATATTGCAGATCAAATTAAATTGTTTCATGTCAGTACTATTATTTGATTAAAGTGCATCATTATCGTCATCAGTTAAAATGTATTTACATTCGGACAGCAATTTTCGCATCTGGAAATAAACATGAAATGTTTATACTTATATATGATTAAAACAACTTGGCCTACACAGTAAAATAACTACATTGCAGTAATGATCGGATTGTTGGAATTGAATTAAAATCGATAAAAGATGTCATAGTCTTTATATTTGGTGTATATCTACCCTCTGACGAAAATCTTAATTTGTACCAAGAATGTATTGATTCAATTGAATCCCTCTATGATTATTACTCGTGTTACGGTGAAGTAATAATTATGGGGGATTTTAATGCCAGATACAGAGAATCACCATCATCATGGTGTGCATGGTATAGATGTGACGTGTTCACGGCTTTTGTTGACAACAATGACTTGATACCATTGAACATTCCACATTTAAATAAAGGACTGGGTTATACGTTCAAGCCGTGCAGATCAACTCTTGACTATATAATTGTTAACAGAAGAATGCTAGATTGGGTAGCTGATTGTGAGGTTTTTACAAATCACGATACATGCATATCTTCAGACCATCATGTTGCGTGCAGCACCCATACGTTTGCGGCTGCAAAGTTTTGTAACTCTCGTTTTCCTATATTTCTATCTCCATCCTAGTCTAAATGCGGAGATGAGAAACTAATAGCTTACCAACTTGAAGTAGATAGACTATTAAATGCAGATTGTGAACGAATCCCCCAATCGCCCTAACAAATAGAAAACATTCATAGTGACTTAATTTCTGTAATGAGGGATATAGCTTTTCAGGTCTTTCCGTCAAAAGTTTAATCTTCACACAAAGCCTTATTGGTCGCCTGGAGTTAAGAAAGCTCACAATAAAGCTCGATACTTTCGGAAAAAGGATAGAAAATGGAAGGCCGCGAGGGCTTGTCCATGAATTTTACAAGCAATATAAAACTGCAAAAAGGGAAAATAAGTAATACTCGAGAACACGTGATATAGTCTCGTGAAGACGCTATTTTTAAAGACTTAGATGAAGCAGCCGAATAAGACGTGGTTTTTTTGGGGGGAAGTTGTAAAACAGACAACGTAACAAGAGCAAATATTCCATATGTTGTTTTGAATTAAAATATGACGGGGAATTAGCGACTGCTACAAACTATTTGAAAAGTGCTTATTTAATAGATTAACTACATGGTCTAATATCACTATATATAACTTCCCTAATACCGAACAACAGGGGTTTCATAAGGGACTGAGTAGTAAAACCGCATCTATCAATCTACAGGAAGCTGTTTTATTCCACTTTAGCACTATGATCAAGAGTATTTGCAGCTTTCTTAGATATTCAAAACCATTTGACACTATGAATCACGACGGACTTATTCTAAAACTCAATGGGCATTCACGAAAAGATTTTACATATATTAAAGGAGGGAATCGTACTCAGATATTCAAAGCACTGTTCTGTCGAAAGAGTCAACATCCGAACCTTTTCCAATAGTATTCGACAGGAAGGTGTTTTATCAACATTTTTATATCTTGTTTATATTAATAACCTTTTATACGAATTACATCAGTCACAATTAGGGCTACTTGTTGAGTCACTCCGTCTGGAAATCCAGCACTATCCGATGATATAACTCTGCTTGCAAACACACCAATCCAATTGCAAAAAATGCTTGATATATGTAACAGATGCTCCCTAACATGGAACTTCACCTTCAACGTTAATAAAAGCTGTATATTAGTTTTTAATCAGAAAAGACAAACAATAAAATGAAACCGAACATGATGGAATTCCTGTGTGTTCCAATATGAAATGCTTGACTAAAGTAGACAGTATTTTAGCATCTTTGTACCATAATTCTGCAAGGCTTTCACCAAACCACGCGGTCAGGAATGAGCGAAAGTGTACTGGGGATAAAGAGAAATGTATCAGAAATTGATAAAAGGAAACCGAACTTTCTTGGTAAATTATGCAATCTTCCAGAAAATGTAACAGCTAAAATAATATTTTTATTCAGACTATATCTATATCTTTCTAGAAACGATGTTACAGAACAGAAAGGCTTTATTCCATATAATATGTAGCATTTTGCAGAAATATAATATTTATGAATTTATTGAAAGTTTTGTTAGAGACAAATTATTTCCCAGTAAAATACAGTGGAAACAAATTATAAAACATGTTACTCATAAATATGAAAACGAGCACTTTAAAAACTTGTGCCATACTGACATTTCCTACAAAAGATTAAAAAATGTTCATAATTCTATAAAACCCTCAATTTTATGGCAAACTCCGAAGACAACAAGAGAGTTACGGTTAATTACATCCATTGCAAATGTTCTGATAACTGTTCCAAATAATACTATGCAAGTTTGTAAACACTGCAGTTATTCTTATGCAGATGTAATAATCCACACATTTATTTGCTGTCAGAGCACTGTGCGACAACGAGACATATTTTGGACACATATCATAAATAACTTTGACATTCGTCTTGGCGTGTTCCTTCATAACGTATCAGATGAAGAATGTATGCAACATCTCCAGGATAGGGAATTTCCCAACGGTATCGGCATAGACGAGCCCGAAATGCTAAGAAATTTTATAATGTCTGCCTCAGTGTTCTCTGCATCTGTATCTTCATGGATTCTTTTCAAAGTAATAAGATCGATTTTCAAATTATCAAGATTTGGAAGACATGTGATCGTAACAATCTTGATAATCATTTCCTAATGCATGCTATTTTTTCTTTACATTACATATCAAATATTATTTTCTGTAAAATAATGATGATGTGTACAATACTTAAGTATTGGAGGATTGCGCAAGAGTGCACCATACTTTTTAATAAGTATAGTGTCCTCATATAAGAATCCTCATACGGAAGCTCCGCTTCCAAGAGACTCCTTTCATGTACACCTCTGTTAATTGCATATAACTAATTCAATATTCTTTTATTTTTCCTTTGTTTGCATCTTTATCTCTGAAAAGAGGAAATAAAGATTGATAAACTTAGTGTCATAAACGTGGAACGCTGACCGCATCATAAATCTGATGGCCACCAGATGCTGACAAAGCCTGTAACCTTTTCTGTTGCTGCGGAATCAGTTAATCTAGCTTTCATCCAAATACAACTATCTATCATACAAATTAAATATAGAAAATCTGAATACATTCAACAAATTGAATTGCCAAAAGAAATACATATGATTTTAACATTTTTTCTATTGCAAATGGACGGCTATTGATGGCTTGTTGCTGCTGTTAGTACGAGAGAGAAAGCGAGAGAGAGAGAGAGAGAGAGAGAGAGAGAGAGAGAGAATGTGTCGAACTGACGTTTAACACAATGTGTCAGACAATAGCTTCCCTTTCACCTAAACAGTGTACTTTATCCACTGTGATTTACATTGTTGTATCCTTTACTCGGAATTTTACGAAACACAAGCGACTCCAAAATGAAGCTGTATCCCTGTTTTGAAGTATTACCCATGACCGATCGACAACAATACTCTGGGTAAAATCACGACGCACACTGAGCTTTTAAATTTACCCGTAAAAATTATAGCATAATCTAGGTAGTCTTAACAATACTGTAACTTTAGGCTGAAGTTTTATGGCTCATTTTTTTCATAAAAATATCTTCAATTTTCATTGGTGTATTGCGTCATTTTTATAATACCAATATTTCGTTGTGTTTCGTTGGCTACATATAATTGCATCCTCTTTAACAAACTAAGTTTCTGTCATTGTTCAACGAGATTCACCCTTTATACGTGCGCGCCTCCATAGCAGTACATTAGAAAAAGATTATTGACTGAGTATTAAACAATTCCTCAGGCATCCAGCGCCACATGACCACGGGTCCAATATTTTTTCAGTACACTGTTAATAAACTATACTTATTTGATTAGATCTAGTATGTTTATATCTAGTAAATGCATTAACGATATCACACTACTAAATTTTGACGTCTACACTGCCCAGTTCACTTGAATCGGCGACAACGCTACACATAGTAATTATGATTTAATCATCACTATCAAATTTTGAAGTGTATTAATGATTAATATTTTGTATGTAAAATTTTAGCTTCAGTAGACCACTTGTTTTATCTCGTGAATTCCTTTGACATGTTAACTTGGTCAACCTATTTAGTGTGTTGCAGGTCAAGTCAAGGGTAAGGTGTTTTGGTGGTTTTGTTTTTAAATCTGAAGTCTATTTACCTCCGATACAGTTTAGCACTTACCAACCCATTGGTGTGTTATACAATGTTCACTCATTCTTCAAATATAAAATTGGCTTTTCTTGTGTTTCCTCGATATTTACTCGTTGTTCTTTTTTGATATTTCTATCTCTATTATGTTCATATCATCCATGGTGATACCAGAATAAACTAGTTTCTTGTGTGTAATCTTTGCATTTTTGGTATCTGTATTTCTTTTTTCCATTTCCTGCATTGCTTTTTCTCTTTTGTATTTGCAAAATATTGTAGTTTATTTGATTTTTCCTTCCCTTTATATTGCTTAGGATTTCATATGGAAGCTTGTAGTCTTTAATATTACATTTGTGTTTCAGTTTTTATGACACGCAGAGAAAATCAGCTTTAGTTTGCGAATGTTATCTCTTGATTTTTTCTGCGATGTCATTTATTAACATTACAGAGTATTGCCTACACTGTAGTCTCCTTATCACGTTTTTATCCCCTATATTTTTTGATTACCAATGATACTTTCTTTATTCCTTCTGGTTGTGTGATCAATACAAATACGCATGCTCTAAATGTTTTCATGATCCTTGATATTGCGGTCAATGTATTGTGCTTTTATTCATTTATAGTAATCTAATAATGCTCTAAGCTGGTTTCCAGCTATAAAACGATTCATCGTATCGTCTCCATTTCACCAGTATATACGTTTTACCTTTCATTATTTTGGTCTTTCAAATCATTTTAACTTTCTAACTCTCGAGTGGAATTTCCTTATTTTAAACAATCTCGTCAGCGGTTAGTTTCCCCTAAAACAAGTTTGACCTTTAAGTGATATTTCTCCATTGCAAACAATCACACCAAAGCAACGTTCCTGTTACAACATTCAGACTCTTGAATGTGATTTCCCTATCCCAATTAATCTCTTCAAAGCAAAGTTACCGTTAAACATTATGACCCTTGAGTGTGATTTCCCTATCTCAAACAATCTTGTCGGAAACTAGTTTCCGCTTAAATATTCTGACCTTCCAGGGGGATTTCCCTATTTTAAGCAATCTTTACAAAACATAGTTCCGGCTTAAACATTCTGACCTCTGAGTGGAATTTCCATATTCCAAACAATATCTTCAAATCTAAGTTCCCCCCAAAACATTTTTCCATTTGAATGGGATTTCCCTATTTAAACAATCTCTTTGAAGCCTACTTCCAAAATAAAACATTCTTACACCCAAGTGGGATTTCCATAGTCTAAACAATCTTGCTGAAGCCTAGTCCTGCGAAAACACGTTGACCATTGAGTCTGATTCCATATTCGTAACAATTTCGTCGAAGCCTGGCCTTAATCCAATCAATCCTGTCCAGGCCTAGTTTCCCCTAAAACATTCTGACTTGTCCGTGGGATTCCCTATTTATAACAATTTCGTCGCAACCTAGACTATGCTAAGCCCTATTTCCACTAAAACATTCTGACTCTTGAGAGGGATTGTCCTCTTCCAAACAATCTCGTCAAAGCCTAGTTCCCGAACGTACAAAGGTAACACTATGTGACCGACTAAATTTGTAATGGCGCATACAACATAGCTTGAAATGGAATCAGTACCATATATATGAAGTTGTTTTGCAAATACCATCTACTTTTTCAGGGTTAAACTTCACTAATTTCGACTTCTAAGAGGAGATATGTTGGGAAGCCAGTTTATGCTTCTTAATGGTAAGGTTGTCACCATATTTCATTAACTTTATCGATTTGCACCTCAGCCTGCTTTCTATGGAGTTGTAGCCCGACTGATGAAAATGATTTGAATAGATGTGTCAATTTTAATTTATATACTTTTTTATACGTAATGGGACCTATATTACCATGCACCAGTGAATGTTATGTGCTTTCTCATTGGTCGAACGTCAAAATTGTCATCAGTGAAATTCACTATATAACAAGCACACTATTCTCACTGTGATGTGGTGTTACATATAACTACAATTTCGGCTATATTTCAGCAAAGCTACTGCTGCTTCGCCTGTAAAAGTTATCATTACACTAGTTGAGCTAGTCCAGGCCAGACCAGACTGTGTACGCGTAGACAATTTACAGATATTAGTCTGAGGAAAATATTATAAAAATGCGCCCCTTGTGGATTTTTGCAACACAGCTGGTGTACTTGGCTTGAAATCCTTGAATAAGTGTTGATTTCATTGAGTTTATGACACCATAATGTGCATATGTTTTCATTAATAATTGAATAATTTAATTTAAACAACTCAAATGGTTTACTGCGTTATATTCCCAAGGTCTTGAATTAGCCTTCCAATACATAGCGATGAAAACTGAATCGGCCGGATGACCAAGGGTATAACTGTCAATCATGTCTTATTGTGACCTACTGCAGTCCTTAAAAAGTCATTATTACATTTTTCTCCTTCTTTTTGCCGATGGTCTATTGTCCAGCAAAGTATTATATTCAAACGAGATGAGCATTAAAGCATAAACGTCCAATATCATTGTTCATTGAATTGAGCCACATGGCTTTTGAGGATGACTAAATAAACAGATGTGATTCGTCCGGTTTCAGAAAAAGTCACTTGCACCAAAAATCCCACTTATTTTATTCAAATTAAATTATTGCAAGAATATGAAACATATCGTATCCTGATTGTGTACGTGCTACATCCAAGTTAGTTTTTAACGTAAAGTGGAATAGTAGTGGTATAAGTTAACATTAAAATAACGCGCTGTCTTCAAATCCTTAAAACAACACTTTTGTCCCCTACATTACATCAAGGAGATTGCCTAATAATGGTATCTCAACATTTTTACACACACGACAATTAACCTTACCCTTATTTTTGGTTTCAGACGTGCGACTTAAGAATGACAATAGATGAGTTCGTGTAACTTTAAGCCCGGAATATGTTTTTCTTATTTTATTATAGGATCAAACTTAATCGGACAATTCGCTAGTATCATATTATTTGCATTTCTGCAATTATCCTTCGTGACAAGTTAATCTGAGTCCTATTATTCATTTAAACATTTTTTAAAACTAGAATACCTTCTTATGTACGTGTAAATTTTCATATTCTCTTAAGCTTCTAAATTAGCAGAATTGATGGTTAGGAAACTGTTTTGACCTCCAGTTTGAAGCAAAATTGTTCATTGATCATTGATACAGAAAACATGTTGATACTTGTCTTTTTAGTTTTAATAGAGGACATAGTCGGTACAAGGAAAATAATAGCAACTTTAATCTCGAAAAATATTTGAGAACTAATTCATAATAACTTAAGGTAAATAATTTATATGAATTTATATGTTGGTGTGAAATGACAGCAGTGATGTGAATATATAGACTGTATGAATAGATCGTTCATGCACGTGTTTTAGAGTTCTTTCGCCACGTGATTAATCTATAGAATTACATTTTTGAAGATAAATGAATGTAGTCGAAGTATGGCAAGATTATCTATTAGCGTGAAATAAGAAATTCATATGAAAGATCTGCAAACAAAAAAACAGGAATGTTTATGATAGTGAGACCCACCATTTTATACTGCACAGAGTTAAATACATGCAGATTCGATTGCAAAACTTTCATGTAACAATTTAATATTTCGTTCTTAATGTTGTTATCAATATAAATGTCCACTAAATGCCTTTTGATTCTGATTCAAGCAATGTACAAAAATACTGAACAATTTGTGTATACGTTATTCAAGTTTATTCACTAGTATCGATCCCAATTATCATGTCGTAAAAGGTCTAATGGGAATATATTTACAGAAGATTTCATGTCATACATTCGTTTGGTTTAGTACGGCAAGTCGTAAAGCTATCAATAGCATTTGAAATGGTATATCAATGAATTGTTGTCCATTTAGTGTTTACTAAGACATGTATGTTTCAACATTGAAAAATTACCCTTAAATTGTATATCTTTTCTATACAATTGTGTACCACACGATCAATCTATTGTTCCGAAGTGAATCTAACTTTTGTGTTGCAGTTCTTATTGGTGGTATTATGAAAATCTATATTATATCCCGGTATATAGTACAGTTGGATGTAGCAGTCGATATATATCTTTTATCCATCCATCCTTATGTAAAGCGTAACTCCCAAAACATTCGGTGTATTTCAACCAAACGTGGTACCAATGATATCATTGTAGTTTAGAGGTGTTTATTGATATTTAGAAGTAACATTTTTAATGATTGTCATGGGGAGTAACATGTCTAGCGTACGTCGTATAAACATCGACAGTTTTGGACTATTGATATGATTACCTACTCTCTATCTTATTTCTGCTGTCTAGCCTGTCAAGCATAGGGTATACATAGGTATCACTGTTTCTATAGGGTATACATAGGTATCACAGTTTCTATAGGGTATACATAGGTATCACTGTTTCTATAGGGTATATATAGGTATCACTGTTTCTATAGGGTATACATAGGTATCACTGTTTCTATAGGGTATACATAGGTATCACAGTTTCTATAGGGTATACATAGGTATCACTGTTTCTATAGGGTATATATAAGTATCACTGTTTCTATAGGTATATATAGGTATCACTGTTTCTATAGGGTATATATAGGTATCACTGTTTCTATAGGGTATATATAGGTATCACTGTTTCTATCGTGGCTTATCATCAATTGTAACTGAAGCATATTATTATTATTATTATGGTACGGTATTATGGTACGGAGCATGCTATTAGCAATGTCTTGGATGAATTTGATTTTCTAATCTACTAATCTAATCAACGTCATCATCATCTATCCCGTATACATTACAAGGAATAAGGGAATATAGCAATTGCTTCGTCCGTTTGTTTATGAGACTATCTGTTCATTTGTCTGCAAAACATTTCCGTTCTTTGCCCTACAGATCTCGAATAAGAAACATATGCATTACCGGAAATGGGGAATGTAGCTGTTGCTACGTTTGTCTATTTATCAGGCATGTAAATAGATTGGCGTGGATGTGCCTGTTTCTGCTTAAAATTTTCAATTGTGAATATTTTCGTCTTGAAATAGGAGAAAAAAAATCTGAGTCAGTGAAGTATAAAAAAATGGGTGACACCGACCTACTTTTTTGATGAGGGCGTAATACGTATCATGATGCATGTCATCACCAAGTTTCCTGGTTCTAGGTATAACAGTATGTATACAGTGTGCACAAAAATAAAAGATATACTTGGCCATGAGCTCAACGTAAAAAAGTAATCTAAGCAAGTAAAATGTGAAATATAAATCACATACAACTTTTCTTGTTGCAATGTTTTGCATTAATCGAGATATATACAATCATTTATTTTCATGATTCGAGCATGAAAAGTGCTGAGGAATACACGTAAAACATACAAATTTAATCCAAGTCACTGAGGCGTGAAATATGTTTCACATTGACCACCTTTTATGTAGCGCTTGACAAGACGCACTCCTCGCCATGTTCCATCAATCCAAGTATAAACGTATGTATACAGTGTGTCACAAACTTGAGCTAAACACAAACACTTGATCATGAACGTACAAAGTAAATCCATTAGTCCCCTTCACAGGGAACAGGTGCTATTTGACCGACTCCAAAATTGTCTCCAGGGACCTGGCAAGCAAGAATAGTTGAGATGCAGTGATGATATATATACGTATATGCTTTTATATGAACGTACAAAGTAAATCCATTAGTCCCCTTCACGGGGAACAGGTGCTATTTGACCGACTCTAAAATTGTCTCCATCGACCTAGCAAGCAAGAATAGTTGAGATGCAGTGAGGATATATATACGTATATGCTTCTATATGCGGAGACACCCATGCCGACGCCAAGTGTTATACAATAGCTTTCCGTTACTTAGCACAGGTGAACTAAACTGACACAACTCATTTAATCCTAGTTTTGCTCTCCGACTCTTAAACTGCGCGGTCATGAGTGGGATCTCTTGACTGAAATAACAAAGTTGACAGTCTGGTCTATATGACGTTTTCAGCGGAAATTGTTTTGCTGGATTAACAAGAGATCAGAGTGTCACTAGTGTTTCAGTTTGGTCAGAATAGACAGGTCTACGTCCGTCTCTTTCTTGTCAAGTTAAATTGCATTCTGTCACTCTGTTCTTCTTGCAGTGTGCCCTTCACCTGTCCCATTTTTAGGACAACCTGTATCTCTTACGAGTAGTCCCTATACATTGTGAGCATTGCGCTAGAGGTTAAGTAATCTGTCACAGTTCAGCTGTCACCAGATAAACACAACGTCACCAAAATAAACATAAGGGCAGCTGATCCAGTTTTTAATAGCTGGGGAATAATAATGCTACTAAATATGTATGCATGGTTTGTACAACATGTGTCGTACCCATTGTTGCTGACAAATACATGTTACGCGTGACTTCCACTGTATAGCTTTGCAGACGACGGCACATTCTACTTTTGATTAGACCCATGGGGAAATAGCGATAGATTAACTAACAATCGCTGGTATATTTGTTGCAAATACAGTGGTCTAGTACCGTTAAATGCAGAATGGCAGGATTTACTATACAAAAAATCGTGTAAATGACATTTACTGTCATGGCCTCAGATATTTTTGCTTGCGTTGAAATGTTTCTTTCAACATAAAATTGAATTAATATGGGGTTCTCCCCTTCCTTTCTTGAATCCTTCTGCTGACAGATTGTTCATGTAAAGGTACAATGTGACGACAAACTTACAAAATTAAAATTTCTCATAATTTGTGTACAACATTGTGTGTAAATTAAAAATCCGTTTCTCCTGTAAAATGTACTCCAGCCGAATTCCCAAAATGTACCGTTAGCATTACTAAAGGGTTAGATTACCAAAATTACTGACCTCATTACCTCTCTTGACTGCGGCTCGTTTTGCTGTTATGTTTGAAGTCTATAAAAGGCCGACCAGCCGCTAAGTATATTACAAGCGATCAAATCATTACAAATTGCTCTAAACGTTAAAGGAAAGGACTTAGGCATATCATTAGGACTTAGGCATATCATTTAGGAAAGGACTTAGGCATATCATTAGGACTTAGGCATATCATTAGGACTTAGGCATATCATTAGGACTTAGGCATATCATTTAGGAAAGGACTTAGGCATATCATTTAGGAAAGGACTTAGGCATATCATTAGGACTTAGGCATATCATTAGGACTTAGGCATATCATTAGGACTTAGGCATATCATTTAGGCAATGATCGGGGGAAAATGAGTTAGCTAGTGTACGGGACCGAGAGACAGAGAGTGAGTGGCAGAGGATATGGAAAATAAGTTGTCCCCTTTCATTGGGTACAGACATTTGAACCGCAGACAAAGATCTGCTTTATAGATTTAAGATAAAAAAATGAGAACGGCAAATAGCAAGTAGAACACAGCGAAATATGCTAGGAGATGAGTAGTTCCATTATAAGGGAGTGTACCATTTCAAAGTACTGCAGTTTATTTCCGAAACGTTTTTGTCGATAATTTTGACTAAAAATAGCGATCTGATGCTTTTATTCTTCTCAATGTGACTTATATTATACAATTTAGAACATAATTCGAGATTGTGCATTGTGTTTGAATGTACATTTTGTTTTCGTAATTCTTCAAATAATTGTTGTCATTTATTTGTTGGAGATTTTTGTTTTGTCTTTTTTTTTCTCTCGATCTATCGATGACAATGATGATCGTAGATGTAGCATCAGTGTTTTCAATTTTCTATCAGTTTTCGATTTATTAATTTTCACTGTTCATTTCGTAACCAATCACAATTTTCTTAAACTATAATCTCAACGTTAGCCAGTTCTTTTGTCTAGTGATTCGCCATTTCCGAATATTTATCAGAGGCGTCACATTTTGTTAATGTCATACCATTTTAGATGCAATTATATGTAAACAATGTAACATACATTTATATAACAGGAATATGAAGTTTTCTGGAATGGAATATTAAAACATAAGTTTAAGCAGAATCATCCATATTTGGCATTTCAATACTGCTTTAATGCACTTGTCCTCTTTAAAAGAATGTACATGAATATAAATAGCGTTAACAATAGATGTGATACATCTATGCTAAAACTACTACCTTTTTGTTGCGTTTTTTAAAGATAACATATTCCTATTTTATCAAATACGTGAATAAATTATCCTTGATTTATTCAAGAAGTAATAAATTGTGTAAATGAGATGTATATTTGTTTAACTTCAAGACAACTGATATCACGTGAGCTTGATTATATGAATAATACATACACTGAACATGGAAATTATCAAAAGTTTTATATTTAAATGTTGTGAGTTAAAGCATAGAAATCTCATTTTGAAAGTTTAGACTAAAACAGTAAATTCACGCCGGTTATGAACCATGCTAAATTTGGAGAACAGCAAAAAGGGTGTATTTTTTGTACCTGTTCATGCAGTACAATTAGCCTTCAAAGGTAGTCCTGAATCTCCCATATTAAATACCTCTAAAATATTTAATATGATGATTTATCTAATGTCTGAAAATTTCTACCGGATGAGAACAACGGTTATCGAGAAATTTAAGTTAAAATACAGATCAGATGAATATTCCCCCTTATGTCAATTACAACTTCGGCAGTTTATGTGACTCAAGTCCGTGAGACGTCAATGGGGTAACCCCGCACTGTGAAGCACCAATATTCTACCGTTGGTGAGTCTGAAGTTTTTCTGGATTGTTTTTTGATTGCGTGCATTATCCATCATGACAAGGAGGTACGTCGTTGGTGGATGAAGCAGTGCGAGTATACCCTTGCAGTCTCAACATCACGAAATACAGAATATCATGAACTAGCAGCGAAACTTCAATTGAAATACAGTGCATCAAATCATCGAATTCGCGAGAGAGAGAGAGAGAGAGAGAGAGAGAGAGAGAGAGAGAGAGAGAGAGAGAGAGAGAGAGAGAGATAGAGAGAGTGATAGAGCAGCAACAGAAGTTTTTGCACACGACTGCTAAAACCGTGTAAATCTGTACTCATATTTTCACCATGCATGTCATTTTCCCTCAAGAGCTATATAAACAATACCGTATATTGAATTAATAAAGTTTTATATATAGCCGCCATAAAAAAATACGTGATCAAATTATGTTACTAAACATGCTTTGCTTCATAAACATGTCATGGTAAACTATGGTTCTCTTCACAAGCATCTAAAAGTAAACGATATGTGCAAGTCACAAGAGAGAGAGAGAGAGAGAGAGAGAGAGAGAGAGAGTGCTGTATGCATAATTGCAGAAGACAGATGACTACAGCATCACATGAATTCAAGGCAGGGTGGGACTGACGGTCTAGTCCCTCCCCCCGGAAATCTCGGCTGACATTAGCAGATCTAGTGTGTGCTGGGGTGGGTGTGAGTGCTGATCCTGGTCAGAGAGAAAGATTCGTCTTGGAATCATGACATTTTTGCCACACGATTATTATTTTCAACCATAAATTTAACTCAAATTGTATTGGCCCGTCTTTGACTATTATGCATCTTGTGCACAGTTCCCCCACCGACGTCACAACCTCGAGCTCGTGTGTCAGGCTATTTTCAAAAAAGTATCTCGGCTGTTTACGTAGATGTCGCAATTTTGTGGTAATCAATATACATATCTCCTGATGTAGTGAATGAATGTGCGTCAAATCTTCTTAGTTCGGCTGAAATGTCTAACAAGTTAAGATTCCCGATTGTAGTATATAGCATTCAGGTCTATCTTTAAGCAATGTCTATATAGAGTGCCCTTTTAATACAGGCAAAGTCTGTCTGTATAGAGTGCCCTTTTAATACAGACTAAGTCCTGCTTTTGTAAAATCTCTGCCTATAGCCTGTCCGTTGTAGACACAATTTTTCAATAATACTGAATTATTTCCATTCCAAAACGGTAATAATACTCGTACAAGCAACTACCCTTAATTATTCAGGTCATGCAATTCTCTCTAGGTCGTTTATAGGGTACTTAGGTGTGGTTATTTCAACTTTATAATATGGGTAATACAAATCAATTCCCCTATCTCAATCGAGCTTTCTGATTGGTTGCGCATATAACAATGACTTGCCGTGTATAAAAAATTAACAAAGCATGAATTTCGTTATTCAACTGTGTTTTTGCTCTAGAGACGGATCATATTTCGTGTTCGAAAAAGATATGATTCAATGCCGTCCCACTGCAGATAATTATCTTTTTTGCAACGGATATACGAGACAAGTGATCTCAATTCAATAAATTCTTAGCTGACTGGTGGAGTTTCAAGGCGAAGGCTGACACACAAATATATATGTATGCTGTATACAAGACTGGAAGATTGAACAATATAATAATTGCAAAACAGCTGTGGCGGTACCAAGGTCAATTATCATCTTAAGTCAGCAATGTTTTTCTTACTAGTGCGTATGTCTCGTTTTAAGTCGGTTAAAGTTTTACATACATTCTGCATTTATTAAAGTATGAGAGAAAGAGAGAGAGAACAAATGTATAAATTGTTATGCTAGGGCTACATCCAACTGTGCTCAAGACTTTTAACAAACGAAGAAGAAGAAGATGAAGAAGAAGACGAAAAAGAAGAAGAAGAAGAAGTTGACTATGATGATGTTGGTGACGATGAACAAGATGCAGAATAAAAGGATAATTGTTCCGATTGTTTAATTATTCTGATAACGGCAATAAGGATGTTTTTTTTTGTTTATTTTAAATGATATTAATAACAATGAATATTATGGTACCGTGATGAAGCCGACAACAACTCAGTCGTCATCGATGATGATGATGTTCACGATGATAAAGACGATGGTGATTGAAAGACACATTTGGATATAAGCATCTGAACATTCCTGTTGACATAAAAAGCCATAGTTTCTATTCTTGTCATATCAATTTTTTTTCAGTACGGCCTAAATCCTAACAAATCACTTATATATGAACAGTATACATGCCGCCTGTGCTTCTTTGTATTTCTTTTTTGTTTCATATTTCTTTCGCTAGAATTAATATTACAGGATAATATTATGTATTTGTGTCTGAGTTGACAGATGCATATGTGTTTCAGAGCTTAAATACTATATATAAATTGCAGAATTACTGAATATTGTAGTCAAAAACTAGATGTTTTTTTATACTGTATTATATTTTACGTAATAGAGGTCATCATGGTAGATTAGTACTTGTAAATAATTCATCCCTAAATAAAGTCGTTATTATTATTATTACTAACTTCAATACCTGAGATGAGCAATAAGCAGCATCATGCCAATACATATCATGACTGAAAGAAATGTATCCACGTCTGTCAAAATACAAATACTGATTGCAGAACACACGCATATATATCATGCAATATAAAAAATGCACGCATGATTCTATGAATTATATATTGAAATCTGTGAATAATAAAAATATGAACTGTGTAACGTTCGGGTACAAAAAGTGAAGATATTTCAGTTGTATTCATAGATGGGGCATACTACACAATTTGTCCATGGATACAAGTAATGTGAAAAACAAGTAGAGACGGCAGTGTCTCTGACTTGGAAGAAACGGATTAAAAAGAAACAATACGCGAAGTGTAACTTGCCAATTTAAAGTAAAGATTAGATTATAAAAGAGAAAAGATCATAAACATGTCCCATCAATAGATTATACAATGAGAGAAAAACGACAATACTAGAAAATTGTCACATTGGGATCAATTGAGAACACGGATTGTGACAAATCTTTTCCTCAGTTCAAATTGATAAATTATAAAAAATATGATTTTTAAAAAAAAATAACTTGTAAGAGGTAAAAGCAGCTGGTAACTTCCGTTCATCGATAACGGCAAAAGCACAAAATTCTTCAACAAAAAAAACCATCTCTGTTCATGTACATTACTCACAATATACCAGGCTCATAGTGCATGCGATGAACAAATACTTTACAATGACTTTTAAAGCAAATCCATCATGAAGTAAATGTTGCGCTGTAAATGAATGTGTCTCAGTTGCATAGGAAGCAATTCTGCCCAACACCGTCAAAACTTAATTATGGGGTCCACTATCAATAAAAAGGTTGCTTGATGGGGATTTTGTGCCCCAACTGGAACTACCCCACACCCCCGCCCCCTCCCCTCTGATGTTACGGGGCTCGCGTGAATGGTTGATACGCCACTGATGTGTGGACAACTTACTTGACAGACAACTTATTCTTGAACATTGAAACAAATTCTCCCTAATTGCTCAGCCCAACGAAACAACGAAAAAAAAAAAAAAAAAAAAAAAAAAAAACTGGTGCGAGGGCGACATAGCATCTTTTAGCCTGGCCCATTTCCATGGGGTGTATTTTGTTGCCATAGGACACATACCACTAATGAAAATTGTATATACCTAATGTTAATAAATATTTGCTATTCTTTTGTGAAAACACTGGGAAAAAAGAAAAAGAACACGCTTACATTAAATATATATATATATATATATATATATATATATATATATATATATATATATATATATATATATATATATATATATATATATATGATCTCTCCAAGACTAAAATGATGAAAATGAAATGCTACTCGGCTAGATTGAGAAAAATCCATTTGTATGTGCCCATTATTATAATCCACTCCCTTTACATCCGATAATACCTGTGCGGCAACAGCCGTACAATCAAAATGGTTTCAGGTTCGTGGCTACTAATGAGTACAATTTACCCACGCGAAGGCTTCTTCTGAAGTAAAAGGAAACAACAACAACAGCAACAACAAGAAAAAAAAATATAACTAAAAAAAAACGTTATATTTCCTTATATTAGTTCAGCCAATCAGCAACTTTTATTCTTCTAAATACGGTATTTACTATTCTACTAAATATTGACTAGTTGCGTAGCTCATACAATAATTAGTTCTTTCAAGGAATAGTTCATTTCATATAATAGGGATGTTGTCCCTTTTTGACACGAAAAACAGCATTTATAGGTACCATATAAACTGATTTTTCCTCTCATGCACAATCCTGCGAGTACGGTACCGCAACAACGTACTTCCGCTGACACTGTGGCCTTTCATATACGGGGAAAAAAGATCATTGAAAGACGTGTTAGCGTTTCTTCCATATTTAAAACGAAAGAATACAAACAATGATAAAACTGTATTTTTGTACGCTCTAGATATTATGCAACTCATAACGCACTATGGGCTAGAATAGCGTCTACAACAAAAGGCGGAAAATCAGACGACAGCGCATGTATATTAAATTTAAAACGAGCTACCCGGTAGTCGCATTACCACTAAGAGAGAGAGAGATTTCCTGACAGTCCAATCTTAGGTAAGGTAAACTTTGCCAACATTCAGGCCTACAATTACTCCTGGATATATGTAAAAATAATGGATTTTCGTCAATTACAATTTGAACACAAATCTAAATAAAATTGTCGAAGTCACTTTGACGGCTCCGTGTAATGTACACGCATACCGAGAGAGAGAGAGAGAGAGAGAGAGAGAGAGAGAGAGATTTCTTAACATTCCACATAACACTGAACTGAGCCACGGTCAGACCGTACCTAAATCTTAGAGAGGACATTTTTGAAAGTGTCTGGCACCGTCTGAGTGGAAGTGTAAGTATTCTGATTATTAAACTTTGACAAGGACAAATAATATTTTATAAACAATTACCGAATGTTTCCATCAGCATACAGCATTCAAAATATTTAAGATCTGTTGTACACTTCAAGCGAAATATGGGCCACACCACCCGTTGTTCATAGTGGATTAAGCCTAATTGTTCGTATCGATCGAAAACAAGGGGCTTGTAGCAGTAAATAATGAACGGTTGCATCTTCTCGAAAACAGTTTGTTTGTGTCATTAACTCCACCAGGAAATATGTAGATAAAAATAGGCATACGGGAATTAATGACAGTCTTGTCTAGTTCTTTTCAAACTTAGCAAGTATTATGAACATGTGGTCGCAGCTGATTTCTTGAATTTACTATCCCGACAACTTCAAAGCCTCAACTTGTGTGTGTTTCTCTCTTTCTCGTGCTCGACCCTCCTCCCTCCCCCGCACTCAAAAATGAACATGCTTAGCAAAGAATATTTTTTGTGTAGACGTGATAATATTGAACGAATTAAAATTCTGCATTGAGTGTCCTTGATTTTGCAAAACTTTCCCGATGTCTCGGTTTTGTTTACTGAAGTCACTCTCCATTCGGAACATTCTTGTCTTTTTCTGATTCTCTGAAAGTGTCTCTAAGTTAATCATAGTGATAATTGCTTGATTATTAAGTTTCGGCGCAGGAACATCCGGCTAGATGTGTAAGAACAGATTCTTTTAAAATGATATGTGTTGAAAATAACAATCGATGACGTTTCAACAATCAATGAAATACCTGCAGTTTTAATTTGAAATGTTATTTCTGCAATTAATGAAAAATGAAGAGATCATTTCGTTTTACTAACCTGAAACTATTAACTCGATGACGTCTCATATCTAAAAGGAACATAACAAATTCTTTAAGGGTATTAAACGAACCATTTTTTCAATATTTTTCATTAACAGTTGCAGGAATAACATTACAAATACAGGTATTTAATTCACGGTTGAAACGTCGTCGAGTGTTATTTTCAAGTTAATCTTTGGTTAGAAAGTGACCTTGGTGTACATGTCAGTGATTTATTCTTCGAATAATCTGAACTTATCCTTCGGTTTCTAGTCTGAATCAGGTACAAAAACATGATTAAAAGAAGCAAATGTGTCGGTACTTAAATTCATAATTATGATCCAATTTTTCTAATCAACACTTGATAGCTTCCATACAGTTCACCAGCATAAGTTTTAGTTCAGAGTCTCTATTTAGGATCAAATAACAAGACAAATTTGAGAAATGGTGAATAAATTACCACATAATATTATTCATTCCACATTTGGTATATTTGTAAAGCCTCATGGCGACTATAAAAAGATATATCCGCTATATATTACATATGGCAATCATGCTAACTTTATACTATACATAAACGTGATAACATGACTGTATTCTTTATGAATACAAGTTCATAGCACACCATGCATTGAAGTTTCGCTTTCAATAATCATTGGAAAAACTTTAAATTTTTATACATTCAGGATACAGCAAGTTTAAAATCTGCTCAGCTTCATCATCATCCAGTCCTTCACAACCCCGTACCTTCATTGGCATATTTTATCATTTTGCTGATGACATGTCCAATAAAGTTTTAAATCTAAGTTACAAATTTCAGCTTTTTAAATCCTATTGTTCATAGTTACCTGTTGTATGAAATGCATATTTAAGTTATGACAACAAAAATATATTACTAAGTATACTCTCTCTCTCTCTCTCTCTCGTACATATTCGTGAAATACATGACAAATAAAGCCCCCTCCATCCCTGCAAATTTTGGCCCTTGGGTGGGATTTCTCTATTCTGCACTATGCCATATTAATAAGTAATGCCAAATTTGGCAAAACTCTATAATTCTCATTGATTTTGCCATGAGGGTCCCCGATACCATCCATGATGGAACAACTACCTGCCTCATACAGACAAGTAAAAAGGATAAATCAGTTACTCACTTTATTCTACCTAGGCACTTATGGCCGTGGTAAGAGTATTAAGTAACATTTTGGTCACAACTCCAGTTAAGTAAAGAAAAAGTTATAGAAATCACATAATAATTAAAATATAATAAATGACAAAATTAAAATTAAAATTTGTAATATTATAAAAATAAATCAAATATGAATGGTCATAATTCTGTAACAATGATCAACTATAATTTAATGTAACACATGTCTTCTAAATGTTCCATAAATTACCTTTCTTCCTTTTAGCAAAAAATGAAATTTGAATATCTTGTAAAAAAAACGTCCCGTCTATGGGGAAATAAAGCAGAATGCTGACCCATAAGTCAATAGTGTGATAAATATCAGCAACTAAATAGGAATGTTTATGACGACTGTGTTATAAACTGACGTGAGATACAATTCTGATATGAATCATGCTGACTCCATACATTCCCATATCAGAGAGTACCAAATTACATAACTAACATGCATATATACATTATTACACGAACGTATAAAATTGACAAAAAGAAAACACAAGGAAGAAAAACAAGGATCATATTACCTCAATAAAGATAAACACAGACAGATAGGCAGACGGGCAACTAGAGAGAGAGAGAGAGAGAGATGATCTTACTCCTTCCTAATAGCGTCTTTGAGAGTACGATTTCCAGGATACATTATTCAGTTCAAAATAGACGTCGAAACCAACATGGCAGGTCAGCGCCAACAATCATGGTTTGTAGTTTACGATTTTTTGCCAATCAAAATTTTTCTAAAATACTTTGTCTTGGTCCAGATCCTACGGCTATACAAACATCCTTATCTTCAAACGCAAAGTCAACTCCAAAATATGATATATCTGACTGGTTAGTGCTCGGACATTAGCCAATCAAATGTAAGAATTTTGAGCCGAGTCTATGTTTCAGCATGAGAATAGTTATAAAACATCTATGACAGATTTTTTCTCTACCCATAAAAGACTTCTCTGTTGTTGTTTTTTTAATTGCGGATATATCGTCATCCGGAATGTCCGTCATTCGTGTGTGCGCCCACCCACCTGTTTGTCTATCCATGATCATACATTTTCCTTGGAAACTGAATTCCGTCCACAACGAATGAGTGTTGTGTTATATGAGAATATGAATTTCAGATCTTGATAAGGACTGGATGCAATATCAAAAGTCACTTAACTAGGATGAATTGATAACATGTAATATTTTGGGGTCTAGATGAATTTACAATGAGTGGAGTGGAGTAAAATTTACAAAAGAAAGATTGCGGATATTTTGCGATGACTTCAGTTTCGAGTTATTATGTGTTTTTTTTTTCATTTTACTGTTTTTCAGTCCCATCCGTGAGCTCTGATGAAAACGATATCGGATACATCGAGTTATCAATTTTTATGAGGTACATTGTATGGCCTATTCCAGTCTTATGAGTATGACATATCATCTGTTATAATAACATTTGGAAAGGAGAAATTATATTATCGATTCTTTGGGAAAACCTTACATCAGAAGTCTTATCTATAAGTATATTGGTATGTCATTTTTATGATGATTTATTTATTGACACGACATAAGATGTAAATTCAAGGCTTACAAATTTCGACAAAATATTTCAATGTACATATAGGATATCTAAAATGGGACTATCACCAGTTTTAATAATAGTCTGATGTTTCCATGAATAACAAATATTTTACAAATATAAATTTTCGTGACATTAATGTTTCATTGAAACTGCAGGAACTTTGAAGAATCCAATTTTAATTAAAGTTGACTGTTCATCATCTTCAAATAATAAAAACTGCCAGTTCAGGATTAAGATCACAGTATTTAAATTATTATTGTTTCATCAACATATTCAACTAAAGAATAATGTGTATTTCAACCATTAGGGGATTCCAAGGTTGGTTCGTTATATTTGTTTGGTTATATCTGAACTGCTCAAGTTTAGATCTCCCAAAAACGTAAAGTATGATTGAATACCCAAAAATGCAAACACTTTGCTAAGACGTTTCTAATGAATTATCTGCGTATATACATACCTATAGTATGATTAAAATGATATAAGTGTTTAATTGGTTCCTATCTTTTCTGCAAAGAATATAACGATAACGAGATCCCATCCGTCCGTAGACGTGTATGTGATTGCTCGTGCATCATGTCTGTCGCTTTATTCCTTACACTTCTCCTTTCACAGAGACGTCAAACTATGGGATATGGTCTTAAAGTCCTACAGATGTGTACAAACACATATGCAATCACTTTGTTTTGGAATTTGATCATGACACCTGGCGTGGTGGGCTACGGAACCTGGAAAGAATAATCGGGAAAAATATTACTGAAGACTCATAGTTAATTTGTGCGCAACGTCGATGCATTTCTGATATACACGTATTAAGAAGTAAAACAAGTATAAATAATCGAAGTTATAATGATTTATTTTGGGATACTTTAGGAATTTTGCCGTTGTCATAATTGCAATTAGTTCACACCTGTTTTGAAAGGTGCGCATCCCGAGATGACCACTCGAGAAAAACTCTTAAAATTGGAAGTTTTGAAGTAATCTTCGTTCTACCCAGGGCAGGATTGTGACTTTTGAGACCTTCTTTGGGTAGTTTTGATCCGAATGAACAGTTGTGTGTCTATTATATACTGAAGAATAATTGCTTGTTTTATAATTACATGTGTATGACAATCATATAAGCAGATGGAATGTAAAAAACTAGTCTGTTTCAGGTTAAAACAAAACGTACTTTAACTAAATAATAAGATTACCCATCTCCACCACCCTAAAATTTCTTCGGGTTGTCAGGCTACTAACATTGATGGACGGAATCTAAATTCATATGAATCACAACACAAATAAATCAGAATGGTAGAGTTTTCCCCCTCTTTTCGCTTCTTTATTCTATCAAAAGCAAGAAACCTATTACATAGCGTGACATGAAAGATCTTTTCTTCACCACGGACCTTAGACAAAACACACATAGTCTCTGTTTAATCAAATGTGTCGGTCTTATTCTATGTGACTAATGCATGTCAAATGTCCAACGGATGCATGTTAATACATTTTATGTAATCTAATACGTTAACAAACATATTCTAAGTGACGAATGCATGTCAAATGTGCACCAGATTAATATCTTGCATGTAATCTAAAACGTTATCAAACATTCGTAACCTTCCTGTCTCTATACAATAACGGACCTTTTATCTACCTGAAGGATAGAAAGATTTTATACTATAATGCCATTTAAAAATATCGATCCTTTCCTAATATCAGATATTGGATACGTGTGTACACCCACACACCAAATTAACTGCTCCTAAGGTTGAGTTCTGAATACATCAATGGTTACAGTCTGTAGACGGGGTATCACAGTTTGCTGCATGGAGACGCCAGAGTCAGAAAAAAATAAAATAATATATATATATATATATATATATATATATATATATATATATATATATATGTATACTATACACGTCATACTACTGCAACTAGCTATGCGAATGCCTTTATTGGTACGAATCCACATGATACCCGACAAAGTTCTTTCTTCGCTGCGAGATTATGCTGCACTAATGAAAAATATTAGTACAATAAATACAGTAAAATTCGTCGATGAAGATATGACATACGTGGATATCGATTATTTACATACGTATTCCACGGCTACTAGAGGGTTAATTAAGATAACACATGCAAATCTGTTATAACAATCTCTTTGTGTGTGTGTCTCTATCTATCTCTCTCTCTCTCTCTCTCTCTCTCTCTCTCTCTCTCTCCATACACGCACACACACCCACACAAACACACATATATATGGTGCTTACAGGCAAGGCGATGGGTGCCGTAACCAGCGAACCGGGGTTCAAATCTCCGTAGAGTACGAATTTAAAATTATCTAACCAGAAAGATAATATTATTTATTCGTATTTTAATTCGCAGGAATCCAGAGTGACTGTATACTTAGAAGAGAATTAATTACTGGGTCGACATGCGGGTGTGTCTGCTGCGCACGAATGCATATACAACCGACTTGCAGCAGCATTTTTTGGTGATGTGTGCATGGTTGAGATGGTATTAGGGGTTGGTGCTTACAGGCAAGGCGAGGGGTGCCGTAACTCGCAAACCCTGGTTTGAATCTTCGTAGAGTATGAATTAAAAATTTTCTAACCTGTATGATAATCTTATTTATTCGTATTTAAAAATTATGTTAATATTATCAAACATTCTCCGTTAGGATCCAGGGATAGCACCTTCCGCTCTGTTTGGTGAATATTTGTAATTCTCTCTCTTCTTTCTACCCAGGGTATGATTGTGACCTTTGCGACCTTCTTTGGGTAATTTTGATCCGAATTAACAGTTTTGTGCCTATTAGATATTGAAGACTAATTGCTTATTTTATAATTACATGTGTATGACAATCATATCAGCAGATAGAATGTAAAAAACTAGTCTGTTTCAGATTAAAACAAAACGTTCTTTAACTAAATAATAAGATTACCCATCTCCACCACCGTACAATTTATTCGGGTTGTCATGCTACTAACATTGATAGAGGGAATCTACATTCATGTCAATCACAACACAAAGACATCAGAATGGTGGAGTTTCCCTCTCTTTTCGTTTGCTTATTCCATCAAAAGCAAGAAACAAATTACATAGGGTAACATGTAAGATCTTTTTCTTCACCACAGACCTAGATAAAACACACGTAGTCTCTGTTTAATTAAATGTGTCGGTCTTATTCTATGTGACTAATGCATGTCAAATGTCCAACGGATGCATGTTCATACTTTTTATGTAACCTAATACATGACCAAACGTATTCTAAGTGACGAATGCATGTCAAATGTGCAACAGATTAATATCTTGCATGTAACCTAATACGTTATCAAACACTCGTAACCTTCCTGTCTCTATACAATAACGGACCTTTTATATACCTGAAGGATAGAAAGATTTTATATTATAATGCCATTTACAAATATTGATCCTTTCCTAATATCAGACATTGGATACGTGTGTACACGCAAGCACCAAAGTTACTGCCCCTAAGGTTGAGTTCTGAATACCTCAGTGGTTATAGTGTGTGAACAGGGTGTCACAGTTTGCTGGATGGAAACGCCAGATCCTGAAAAAGATAATATATATATATATATATATATATATATATATATATATATATATATATATATATGTACACACACCTCATACTACTGCAACTAGTTATGCGAATGCCTTTATTGGAACGAATCCTCATGATACCCGACATTGTTCTTTCTTCGCTGCGAGATTATGGCTGCAGTAATGAAAAATATTATAACAATAACTACAGCATAATCCGTCGATAAAGATATGACATATGTGGATATAGATTATTTTCATATGTATTCTACGGCTACTAGCGGTTTTATCAAGATAATACATGTAAATCTGTTATAACAATCTCTGTGTGTGTGAGTCTTTAATTTCTCTCTCTCTCTCTCTCTCTCTCTCTCTCTCTCTCTCTCTATATATATATATATATATATATATATATATATATATATATATATATATATATATGGGCGAGATGGTATAAGGGTTGGTGCTTCCAGGCAAGGCGATGGATGCCGTGGGTGCCCTATCCCGCGGACCCGTGTTCGAATATCCACAGGGTACGAATTTAAAATTCTCTAACCTGTATGAGGGGCCCCGGGTGGCCGAGTGGTCTAAGGCGCTCGCCTTTACCGATCACTGCCATCTCACATCTGTCCGCATGGGTTCGAGTCTCGGGCTCGGCCAATGTGGATATGTGAGAAAGCTTGCCAGTAGCTTCCCGTGGGTCGGTGGTTCTTCCCGGAGTTTTCCCGGGTTCTTCCTCCACCAGATAAAACTGACCGCCATGTATGGCCTATCATGTGCTGAAATATGGCGTTAAACCCACAACAACAACAACAACTAACCTGTATGATATTATTATTTATTCGTATTTGAAAATTATGTAAATGTTTATCAAGCATTCACCTTTATGTTTCAGCAATAGCACTTTCCGCTCTGTTAGGTGTATGTTTGTAATTGTCTATGATAATCTCTATATACCTTGATTTCTGACTTAGGAATCCGGAGTGACCGTGTACTTAGATGAGAATTAATTACTGGGTCGACATGCGGGTGTGTCTGCTGCGCACGAATGCATATACAACCGACTTTGCAGCATCATTTTTTGGTGATGTGTGCATGGTTGAGATGGTATTAGGGGTTTGTGCTTACAGGCAAGGCGAATGGTGCCGTAACCCGCGGACCCTGGTTCGAATAATCGTTTAAAAGGTCTCTAACCTGTATAATAATATTATTTATTCATCTTTAGAAACTATGAAAATGTTATCAAGCATTATCCTTTATGACCCAGGGATAACACTTTCCGCTCTGTTTGGTGTATATTTGTAATTCCACCCTCTCTCTCTCTCTCTCTCTCTCTCTCTCTCTCTCTCTATATATATATATATATATTTATATATATATATATATATATATATATATATATATATATATATATACATATACATTCGGAGTTTCATATATAGTAAAACTTGGATTGAGGATTGGAAGATTTTGTTTTTACTTGCAAGTCAAAATGTTCCTTTCTTTCCTTCTGTCAGACCTTCTGTCAGACAATCTGGATTATTTTTAGACGCAAGTATAGCCCACGCTACGTATCTAATTATAGTTAAAGTGAAAAGACAGTACGTAAGTTTATGATATGGGACGGTGTGCTGGGGATACCTGATTGTGTATTAGCTATTCATAGAAGCATATACCGCCAAGTAGGGCAGATACTACAAGCAAGAAGGTAATACCTATGCATGTAGAAAAGAAATAGGTAACTAGACTGAAGCAAAACGGCAGCGACTTCATAATTGAAATAATATATGACTTCGAGAACATGCTATTCTATGGCTTGAGTGTAATTAAGAAACCAAACAAATTGTATCAATACAGCCTTACTATAGTTATGGCCATATCGTATCCTATTTTGAACTGGTTTTCTGCATCAAGAAATAAATTGAAAGCATTTTACTTCTTTTCTTAAGTAACACGATATAATTTCTCAAATTTTCATATTTTGGAGGTTGAAACTGTATTTTAATAATAAGTATGCGTAAGCAGATAGACACTATTTAGAATAAAGCTTGGTAAAGCTCGCGAATCAAATTCCAATTATACACTTCCGTTAGGGTAAACTAATATCAAACTGAATTAGTTATAAACAAATGAGAATATTCGGGATATATTTGTGATTACATGACTGCGGAATGGAGCACTTGCGTTTAATGTGAACGCAGTGCCTGAAATGTAGACGGTTATTTTGTCTTTACTGAGGAACGATGCCACATTGCTATGGTATTCAGTGATCACTGTCATATATCTCATACCATTACTCTGCAAGCAACTGTGTTGAAAATCACTTGGATAGAAAACATTTGCATAGTCACTGTAACGTGAAAGCTCGTCACAGTGTTCTACCTCTGGAATTGTTGTTTTATCCTCCTCAGAATAAACTAACATAATCGTAATAGACCATCTGACCTTATCAAAATATTGACATCGTCATTGATATTGAGGAGTAAAAATTAGCTCACAGTGGTCTTTTTATGATAGTAGTACTTTCTAGAGTGCATGTCCTTATCATATTCCATGACTGGAAAGGCAATAGTGTTTTGAGAAATGGAGATATGCCGAATATATATACATTTATTAACGCCAAGGGTGATGACAACAACGACTATGACGCCGGGGATATAGCATGCATTCTATTGCATTACGTTTAGTTGAGGTGGGAATGCTATGGAATACCAAACCCAATGCTTGCAAAGTAAATATTCCCAACAAAGCAGTCTGGAAGACTACGGCTTTTGTACAAATAAGAGAATGGTACACCCTGTGTAAATAAATAGATTAAAGTACATACAGTTTAGCTTACTATTCCGCGTATTTGTAAACGGCGCTTCGATAAATCGATTGAAATTGCGATCGGTAACCAGCGGAAAACGCTTCTTGATCTCTTGTTAAATTTCCAGCCATATTGTTAAGATGAACTAAAGCAGTCATAATATCGATGTTCAAAAGCTATATAGTGTTATTAAACTGCTACAGTGACTAAATGTATAACTGTGAAAGGACGTGCTGAACTCTAATTGTCAGTAGATATAAGGCAGCTGAAATAATAACCATCGAAGAAATTCAGATATTTCGAAATTACATAAATCAACTTTATGAATAAATGACCTAGCGTACACTATGTCTCTTTGAAACGTTGAATGCTAAAGAGAAATATTGAGAACGAAACCCTTCCATATAAATGTAAACATGAAAGTACTACAGGATAAAATATAAAAAGGTAAGATGTTACAATTCTGCAAAATGTATAAAAAATAAAATATAAAGGTAAAATAAGTAAAATCCTTAAAATAACTGGTCCATTTTTGTTATACAAGCCTATTTCCCTCAAAAAGATTATCTTAATATTAACTGCTACGATATGAAATTATTTTAAAAAATATAAAAACTTTAATATATACCGAAGTAATATTAGCGATTTATATTCTGAAAACTGATCATTGTCACATGCGGAGAGTGAGCAAGACAGAGAGAAAGATAGAGAGAGAGAGAGAGAGAGAGAGAGAGAGAGAGAGAGAGAGAGAGAGAGAGAGAGAGGACAAAACGAATTAAATAAAATTTGATCTAGATACCACAACATACAGTTGAGTTACTCTAGCTACTGAGTTAATAAGAACACGACCTGTATTCTGGCAATTTAGATACCTGATCATACACTAATATAGGTTTGAAACTACATTCTGCAGTTTTTCTCAAAAAGTAAAATTTACAAATATAGCAAAGTCGAGTGCCTGCGTAATCAATCAGTCAAAATAGGGAAACTTCAATTGCTCGCGTTGTAAATCCGCGCACTTTATCTGCTTATTTTTTACCCACCCACCCACCCCTCCCCGTACTCGTCACCCATTTTCCCCCTACAGCGTGACTTAAGGGTAAAAATGTAAAACCGGTTAGACATAATATAGCGTGTCTCCCTCCTATGATTGCATTTATATACATATATATATATATATATATATATATATATATATATATATATATATATATATATATATATATATTAGTCAGAAAATATTATAAAATGTCACTCATTAAAATTTTGTGCATCTGAACTTTGATCTCTCCCCCCCCCAAGGACCACCGGAGGTGGGAGCGAAGGATGACATCCGTCTTGTTGATAATTAACATAAGGGCTGACTAACAGCAAAGTTTCGTATATTTTAACTCGACGGTTTACGAGATGTAATAACGGAGAGATGGACGGACAGTCAGAGGATATCACAATATTTCCTTCATCATCATAAAATTCCTTAATTTGGTCTGCTACCATATTTATTTTCATTGTTTTTAAAAATGTTATAAAAAGCTATTATACACCGAAGTAACAGTAGTGATTTATATCCAGGAAAGCAGTTCATTCTGAAAGGCAGACAGTGAGATTGAGAGAGCAGACGAAATGAAATCAATGAGATTCAATCTTGATACTTCTGACATACAGTCGATTCACTCTAGACACTGAGTTAATAAGAACACAACATGTATTATGAAACTTTAGATATTAGTATAGGTTTGACACCACTTTCTACAGTTGATATTCACAGATAGAGCATAGTCGAGTGCCTGCGTAATGAATCAGTTAAAGTAGGGAACCCTCAATGACTTTTGATCCCTCCCAGGGACCCCATGGGTGGGAGCCAAGGATGACTCTCGTCTTGGTGATGGTTAATATAAGGGTAACCTAACTACAAAGTTTCGAAAATTTCAACCCGACGGTTTACGAAATGTGATAACGGAGAGATGGACCAATTGACTAATGTGCGGACATACGGACTGACAGACGGAGGATATCACAATATCTCCCGCTAAAGCGGGCGGATAAACTATGATATTTCTCCTTGTTTGTATTGCATCAGAAATGAACATACTATTAATATATTGTAATAACTAAAAGATAGGAAAATAGTTTGAAAACTGTGTTTGTTATATTATAGTTTGCAATGATGCTTTACAAAGTATTATGAATATTCAGTTTACAGAGTTAACAAATATAACTAAATAAATAACTGATATTTTTGCCTCAGACTGCAGACAATAGTGGACGTATGTTCAATATGATTATGTTCAAGTATTGAGTTACTAAGCAATTATCAACCATTTTAGATACATACAAATTGCAATACGTATACAATTATCGTAAAGCATTAGTCATGTATCATATAATAGGAACGAGTTCAACATGCATATATAGAGCCAAAGTAATGTGTTAGGATCTGATGTTTTGCACGGAAGACTTTATTTTTCAAGATACTTGAGTCAAAGAGTTTGAGCATGACTTTCTGATATATGGAAACCGGTTATTTACGAAAACATGGAAAATATCATACTTTTTTCTTCAGTTTGAAACTCTTTCCTATGCCTTCGTTCATTCAGTATTTACAGTGTTTCCGTGTAAATGAAAGAATGAAATTATTTACATCAACGTTTCTTTGTTTCATTGTAGTTTGCGATCAAGCATGAACATTTATACAAATAATATGATATTAATTAAAAGAAAAGAACGGAATGAAACAAAAACAGATACTTTGTCAAACACTGCAGATAAATATGCATTCAGATTTGCTGAATTTTTTTGAATTTTTAAAGTGAAGCCTGAAATGCATGATTATAGCTTGGTCCAATTGGTCAAACACGTAGGTTATACACTTCCACAACATCACAGTCTCTGTACGTCACAAAGAAAGTGTCCATATCCCTGTAGAATCTGATTATGATAGGGTAAGTCTTAACTTCTCTTTTTGGTATCAGTATCTTGATGAGTTTCCCGTCTTTTGATATCTGCTGGACGCAGTGTGAACGATATCCACACAGGTAAATGTTTCCCTCCCTGTCAGTGTCGATGCCGCTCGCAGTCGTCAGGTCCCGATTCGTGTAGATGTAGCGCATATTCCAGGTCGTGTCGAAGGCGGCAAGTTTGTTCATAGTGTCATATGATATAAAAATAGTCGAGTTAGTCGTATCCACTTTGATATACCACGGGCAGAGAAGTTTATCATTTCGATAACTGTCGGGTCGGACGTTCCTGATCTCATTTCCATTCATGTCCAGTATTATGACACTATGTTCATCTCCACATGTAGTGATGACCAACTGGTCCTTCATTACTGTTATACCCCAACACTGGAGATTCGTTTTGATCTCCCTGTCCTTCTGCATCTTGTCCTTGATCTTGATGATCTGGATTGTCTTCCGACTTGGAATCGTCACAGCCACCTCGCTGTCAGATATACAACAGGCACACCACGGGTAGTCTTCAAATATTATACTATCTTGATACTTACGATCCTGTCCAAACATCTTCATTTTGTTATTGTTGCGGTCGACCAGTAGCATTCTGGTACCCTTGAAGTTAAGAATATCGGATATGTAACATGATTTCTTATCTCCAGGTATTTTCACCTCGAACTCTGACACTTTTTCGGCTTTTCTTTCCCTCAGTGGGTTTAGGACGGATCCACGTTCGCTCATTATGAGAAATTATGAATCACAAAGTTCTGGAGGTGAAAAATCTAAATTATTGCCGATCAAAATTATCTTTCCTAATACAAATATGGCATTTACACTGTACTATGTGAGAAAATCGTGCCTCTACTTATTAAGTCGCTGCTGTTCTGCTCAAGTTTTGTTACCTATTGTTTTTCACATGCACATGTATTACCATCTTGCTGGTTTTATCTGCCCTACTTGACGTATCTGCTTCTATGAATAGCTAATACACAATCAGGGATCCCCAGGACACCGTCCCATATCATAAACTTGCATACTGTCTATATCCACATATGTCATATCTTTATCGACGGATTATGCTGTAGTTATTGTTATAATATTTTTCATTACTGCAGCCATAATCTCGCAGCGAAGAAAGAACAATGTCGGGTATCATGAGGATTCGTTCCAATAAAGGCATTCGCATAACTAGTTGCAGTAGTATGAGGTGTGTGTACATATATATATATATATATATATATATATATATATATATATATATATATATATATATATATATATATATATATATATTTTATCTTTTTCAGGATCTGGCGTTTCCATCCAGCAAACTGTGACACCCTGTCCACACACTATAACCACTGAGGTATTCAGAACTCAACCTTAGGGGCAGTAAATTTGGTGCTTGCGTGTACACACGTATCCAATGTCTGATATTAGGAAAGGATCAAATTGGGGGCTCGTCGTTCCGGGATTGAATTTCTTTAAAGCATATTAGAGATATTAAATTTATCTTTGAAATTCATATTGATTTTGTCTCGGAGAATTTTTTTTTGTCTTTGGCAAAGATTTTTATATAGAGAAATTCTTTTGTGTGAAACCAACATGCATTTACAATGGCATCTAATGTTCAGAATTTCATTTCAAAACCTACCCAGGAGGGGTTAGAGTGCACGAGAAAGGATGAGTTGCTCGAGCTTGCCAGAAAATACAGTCTATCTGAGGCAAAAGTATCATTGACAAAACAGGAGATAAAGATTATTTTGATTCAGTATTTAGTAGGAAAGGGAATTTTTGATAGCAGTGCTTTAAGTTTGAAGAGAAAGCCTGTATCTGGTTCTGACAGGAAATTAAGGGAATTAGAGTTAAAGAACCAGATTGATTTAGAATTGGCAAAGCTTCAGATTCAGAGAGAGAGGGAGAAGGAAGAGAGGCAGATACAAATGCAGAAAGAAGAGAGGCAGATACAGATGGAGAGAGAGAAAGAAGATAGGCTGATACAGATGGAGAGAGAGAAGGAAGAGAGGCAGATACAAATGCAGAAAGAAGAGAGGCAGATACAGATGGAGAGAGAGAAAGAAGATAGGCGGATACAGATGGAGTGAGAGAAAGAAGAGAGGCAGATACAAATGCAGAAAGAAGAGAGGCAGATACAGATGGAGAGAGAGAAAGAAGAGAGGCAGATGCAAAGAGAAGAAAGGGAAATGCAATTTAAGTTAAGAGAATTAGAACTGGCAAACAGAGCACACTCCACTCCTTTAAACACAAGTCCAGGTTTTGATGTTACTAGATATATTAGGTTAGTACCCCCTTTTCAGGAAAAAGAAGTAGATAAATACTTTCTTCATTTCGAGAAAATAGCTGAAAACTTGAAATGGCCCAGAGAGCATTGGATTTTGTTATTACAAAGTGTACTTATTGGCAAAGCTCGTGAAGTCTACACTTCACTGTCAGTACAACAAAGCACTGATTATGATGTGGTTAAGGAGTACATCTTGAAAGCTTATGAGTTGGTACCAGAGGCATATCGACAAAGGTTTAGGAATTGTAGAAAAGAAACTGGACAAACTCATGTCGCATTTGCAAGGGATAAAGAACAACTATTTGATAGGTGGTGCTCAGCCAAGAAAGTTGATCAAGCTTATGATAACCTCAGACAGCTCGTATTAATTGAAGAGTTCAAGAGGTGCATCCATAGTGATGTTAAAACGTATCTTGACGAGCAGAATGTGGAAAATTTGGAAAATGCTGCTCGTATGGCTGATGATTATTCCTTGACTCACAAAATTTCATTGGTAATAAATCGTCCTCTCAGCAGTTTTCTGGTAAAAAACCATTTCAATCTCATTCGAGTACTTCCAAATTTCACAACAGCACAACTGTTAGGAATCAAACATCTGATAAGACTGATCAGAAATCCTTATCTCTTCCTACGTGCACTTATTGTAAAACGAAAGGGCACGTTATTTCTGATTGCTTCAAGTTGAAAAATAAGCAACAGAGTAAAGACAGAGCTTTTCCAAATGCTCTTATTTCTACGAGGTCAAGGTCACGGTCTTGTATTGAAAGCAATACATTTGCTGGGTCAAACAAACCCCAGTCTGATTCTATTTTGGAGGCTTATGAACCATTCATGTCATAAGGTTCTATATCACTTATTGGTGATTCTGTCAAACCTATCCCAATTAAAATATTAAGGGACACTGGAGCTTCTCAGAGTCTTTTATTGGCAGGTACTTTGCCCTTGTCTGAGGAGTCTTCTTCAAGTGAAAGTGTTCTAATTCAGGGAGTTGAGTGCGGCTTTGTAAATGTTCCTCTCCATTGTGTAAATTTGGCATCAGACTTAGTTTCTGGACCTGTGACTGTTGGGGCAGTGACTTCTTTACCCATAGAGGGTGTTCATTTATTACTAGGCAATGACCTAGCTGGAGATAAGGTTGTGGTTAATCCACTTGTAACTGACAAGCCTTGTTTGGATCAGAAAGTTGATCCTGTCGAAACTGAAATCCCTGATTTGTACCCTGCTTGTGCAGTTACTAGAGCTATGGCAAAAAGAGCTCTTGAGAGTGATGTTGATCAGGATATTATTCCTTTAGCTGACACATGTATTGGTCAGTCTTTTGATGAGGTCACTTTTTCCTCAGGTATTGATCAATCAAATGGTATTGATCACAGTGATCCTCTTTTGGCAACTCATTCTCTTTGTTCTAATCAGGATGACAAACGACAATCCCTTGTCGTTGAACAGGAGCAAGATCCCGAGATATCTTGTTTGTTTCAGAGGGCTATTAGTGAAAATGAAGCCACACAAGTTCCAGTGTGTTACTTTGTGAAAAATGGGGTCCTTATGAGGAAATGGAGACCGCCTGATGTACCCGCTGGTGACGAGTGGTCAGTGAGCTATCAAATTGTTGTTCCTAAGTCATATCGACAGGAAATTCTTAATTTAGCCCATGAAACTCCTTTAGCTGGTCATTTAGGAGTCCGTAAGACTTATCACAAGATCTTGAATCATTTTTATTGGCCGAAACTCAAAAGTGATGTTTCTAAATACTGCAGATCTTGTCACACTTGTCAAATGGTAGGAAAACCCAATCAGAAGATACCTAAGGCTCATTTGCAACATATTCCTGCATTTGATGAACCATTTAGTAGAATAATAGTAGACTGTGTTGGTCCTTTACCTAAGACCAAGTCAGGCAACTAATACTTGTTGACCATCATGTGTGCATCTACAAGATTTCCAGAGGCAATTCTTCTGAGAAATATAAAAACTAAATCTATTGTGAAAGCTTTGGTGAAGTTTTTTACACTTGTTGGCCTTCCCAAATCTGTCCAGTCGGATCAAGGGTCAAATTTTATGTCTGGAATTTTCCAACAAGTTATGCATGAATTAGGCATCCAACAGTTTAAATCTTCTGCCTATCACCCTGAAAGTCAAGGTGCTTTGGAAAGATTTCATCAAACTTTTAAGAATATGATTCGATCATATTGCTTTGATACAGAAAAGGATTGGGATGAGGGTGTTCATTTGTTGTTGTTTGCTGTTAGGGAATCAGTTCAAGAGTCGTTGGGTTTTAGTCCCTTTGAACTAGTTTTTGGTCATACTGTCCGTGGACCATTGAAATTATTGAAAGAGAAACTTCTTTCAAATGAAGATTCAAAGATTAATCTTCTTGATTATGTCTCTGATTTCAAATACAAGTTGTCAAAGGCCTGTGAAGTAGCAAGAACTAATCTTCACACTACTCAGTCAAAAATGAAATTAAGGTATGACAGAAATACACACGAAAGGAGTTTTAAACCTGGTGACAAAGTTCTGGCTCTCTTTCCCATACCTCAGAATCCTCTTCAGGCTAAATTTTATGGTCCTTATACCGTTGAAAAGAAAGTAAATGACTTAAATTATATCATTAACACTCCTGGGAGACGGAAACAGAAACAACTTTGTCATATAAATATGTTAAAGGAATATTTTGACAGAGATAGCCCAGCTAATTATTCTGTTAATTTAGTTGTACCTGTCCCACACAGTGAAGATATCAACGATGGAGTACGATCAGACTATAGTGACATTGGTATAACCAATCTTCGGAATTCAGAAATATTGAACAACCTAGACCAGAAACTTTCACATCTACAACAACAGGAAAGAAATGAACTAAAACAGCTATTACATGACTATGAGCACTTGTTTCCTGATGTTCCAACACGAACAAGTAAAATTTATCATGACGTTGACATTGTAGATTCTGCGCCTGTGAAACAGCATCCTTATAGGATGAATCCTCTCAAACAGAACTATCTGAAGAAAGAAATTCAGTATTTACTGGAGAATGATTTTAATAGAACCAAGTAAAAGTAACTGGAGTTCACCATGTATTCTTGTTCCCAAGCCAGATAATACATTCCGTATGTGTACTGACTATAGAAAAGTCAACAGTGTCACCAAAACTGATTCATTTCCAATCCCAAGAATGGACGATTGCATTGATAAAATTGGAAATGCGGAATATGTCACCAAGTTTGACCTTTTAAAAGGATTCTGGCAAATTCCACTGACGGAAAGGGCAAAAGAAATTTCAGCATTTGCAACTCCAGATGGACTTTATCAATATAAAGTCATGCCGTTTGGAATGAAAAATTCGCCTGCAACGTTTCAACGTCTGATGAACATGATAACATTTGGTCTTGATAATTGTGACGCTTATATCGATGACGTCATTATCTACAACAACACCTGGGAAGATCATTTGGAAACCATTCGAAAATTCTGTGATCGACTCAGCGATGCGAATCTGATAATTAATTTGAGCAAAAGTGAGTTTTGCCATGCTTGTGTCACATTTTTAGGACATATTGTGGGACAAGGTCAAGTTAAACCTATAGAAGCTAAGGTCAAAGCTATCTCTGAATTTCAAGTTCCAATTTGTAAAAAGCAACTGATGCGATTTCTAGGTATGGCTGCATATTATCGGAAATTTTGTTCCAATTTTTCCAAAATTGCTGAACCTTTGACAAGTTTATTAAGTAAGAAAACCAAATTTTATTGGTCTGACAAGTGTCAGGAATCTTTTGACAAGTTAAAGGCCATGCTTAAGAATGCACCAGTTCTTTCTGCACCAAATTTTAGGCAATCATTTTTAATTATCTGTTGATGCAAGTGATGTAGGGGTTGGTGGATTATTGATTCAGGAAGACAAAAGTGGTGTGGATCACCCTGTGTGTTATTTTTCTAAAAAACTAAACAAGCACCAGAAAAATTATTCCACAATTGAGAAGGAATGTTTGGCTTTGATATTGGCTTTACAGCATTTTGAAGTGTATGCTACCTCAGCTCTTTCTCCAATTATTGTGTACAGTGATCACAATCCCCTTACTTTCATCAACAAAATGAAAGATAAAAATCGGAGATTGTTCAGATGGAGTTTGATATTGCAAGAATATAACATTGACATCAAACACATCAGGGGAAAAGACAATGTGATTGCAGATGCATTCTCACGTGCCTAGAAATGTAATATTGCTTGATGTAATTAAGTCCAGTATCATAAAACATGTTCTTATGTAATTTTGGTTATTATAGTATTAGATGTATATTCAAAAGAAAGCTTTATTATATAAATCTTTCTTTTTCTTTATGAGGGGAGGTGTTATGTATGACGTTTATATAATATTATAAATATTTTAGGAAATTATAAATGTTTCTTCACTTTAATATTTGCTTAAATCTTTATGTTTATCAGGAAAAATATGTTTAACTAGTGTCCTTGAATTAGATTGTTTTGATCAATATGTTTTCTCAATTTGAAGATCAAGGTTGAATTTTTGTTTACAAGTAAAAATTCCATTAAGATGACACCAATCTAGAACATTCTGTCATGTGACCAATCTTTATATATATCATGTTTGGTGGACATTTTTTCAGTTTTGACATTACCATCAGTCTTGTAAAGAGCTATTACAGTTGTGAAAATTCATTCCAAATTCTAAGAGAGGAATTATTTTAAATATTCATTGGATTATAACAGTGCTCATAAACTTTTGGATTTTGGATTTTTAATTGACAATTTTGGAATTTATGTGAACTTATTCAGAGATTTTGGAATACTTCATTTTGACATCAGCACATCAAGATTACTAGTACATCAGGACTTTGGAGACCATTGGCACATCTTAACATTCAAGGACACAGCCGTGAATTTGGAACATTCTATATTTAGGACTTGTGATTAGAACAATCATTCTTATTGGATTATTAGGATTACAAAAACACATTACTGTAAGTGACTTTTTGATTTTTCATTTTAATTATCTAGTAATAAATTGCTTGTTGATTTTTACTTGATTTGTTGGTTTCACTTTCTTTCTGTTACATTTTTCTTAGACCATAGAGTCGTAACAACATAGGTATCACAGTTTCTATAGGGTATACATAGGTATCACTGTTTCTATAGGGTATATATAGGTATCACTGTTTCTATAGGGTATATATAGGTATCACTGTTTCTATAGGGTATATATAGGTATCACTGTTTCTATAGGGTATAGATAGGTATCACTGTTTCTATCGTGGCTTATCATCAATTGTAACTGAAGCATATTATTATTATTATTATTATTATGGTACGGTATTATGGTACGGAGCATGCTATTAGCAATGTCTTGGATGAATTTGATTTTCTAATCTACTAATCTAATCAACGTCATCATCATCTATCCCGTATACATTACAAGGAATAAGGGAATATAGCAATTGCTTCTTCCGTTTGTTTATGAGACTATCTGTTCATTTGTCTGCAAAACATTTCCGTTCTTTGCCCTACAGATCTCGAATAAGAAACATATGCATTGCCGGAAATGGGGAATGTAGCTGTTGCTACGTTTGTCTATTTATCAGGCATGTAAATAGATTGGCGTGGATGTGCCTGTTTCTGCTTAAAAGTTTCAATTGTGAATATTTTCGTCTTGAAATAGGAGAAAAAAAATCTGAGTCAGTGAAGTATAAAAAAATGGGTGACACCGACCTACTTTTTTGATGAGGGAGTAATACGTATCATGATGCATGTCATCACCAAGTTTCCTGGTTCTAGGTATAACAGTATGTATACAGTGTGCACAAAAATAAAAGATATACTTGGCCATGAGCTCAACGTAAAAAAGTAATCTAAGCAAGTAAAATGTGAAATATAAATCACATACAACTTTTCTTGTTGCAATGTTTTGCATTAATCGAGATATATACAATCATTTATTTTCATGATTCGAGCATGAAAAGTGCTGAGGAATACACGTAAAACATACAAATTTAATCCAAGTCACTGAGGCGTGAAATATGTTTCACATTGACCACCTTTTATGTAGCGCTTGACAAGACGCACTCCTCGCCATGTTCCATCAATCCAAGTATAAACGTATGTATACAGTGTGTCACAAACTTGAGCTAAACACAAACACTTGATCATGAACGTGCAAAGTAAATCCATTAGTCCCCTTCACAGGGAACAGGTGCTATTTGACCGACTCTAAAATTGTCTCCAGGGACCTGGCAAGCAAGAATAGTTGAGATGCAGTGAGGATATATATACGTATATGCTTCTATATGCGGAGACACCCATGCCGACGCCAAGTGTTATACAATAGCTTTCCGTTACTTAGCACAGGTGAACTAAACTGACACAACTCATTTAATCCTAGTTTTGCTCTCCGACTCTTAAACTGCGCGGTCATGAGTGGGATCTCTTGACTGAAATAAAAAAGTTGACAGTTTGGTCTATATGACGTTTTCAGCGGAAATTGTTTTCCTGGATTAACAAGAGATTAGAGTGTCACTAGTGTTTCAGTTAGGTCAGAATAGACAGGTCTACGTCCGTCTCTTTCTTGTCAAGTTAAATTGCATTCTGTCACTCTGTTCTTCTTGCAGTGTGCCCTTCACCTGTCCCATTTTTAGGACAACCTGTATCTCTTACGAGTAGTCCCTATACATTGTGAGCATTGCGCTACAGGTTAAGTAATCTGTCACAGTTCAGCTGTCACCAGATAAACACAACGTCACCAAAATAAACATAAGGGCAGCTGATCCAGTTTTTAATAGCTGGGGAATAATAATGCTACTAAATATGTATGCATGGTTTGTACAACATGTGTCGTACCCATTGTTGCTGACAAATACATGTTACGCGTGACTTCCACTGTATAGCTTTGCAGACGACGGCACATTCTACTTTTGATTAGACCCATGGGGAAATAGCGATAGATTAACTAACAATCGCTGGTATATTTGTTGCAAATACAGTGGTCTAGTACCGTTAAATGCAGAATGGCAGGATTTACTATACAAAAAATCGTGTAAATGACATTTACTGTCATGGCCTCAGATATTTTTGCTTGCGTTGAAATGTTTCTTTCAACATAAAATTGAATTAATATGGGGTTCTCCCCTTCCTTTCTTGAATCCTTCTGCTGACAGATTGTTCATGTAAAGGTACAATGTGACGACAAACTTACAAAATTAAAATTTCTCATAATTTGTGTACAACATTGTGTGTAAATTAAAAATCCGTTTCTCCTGTAAAATGTACTCCACCCGAATTCCCAAAATGTACCGTTAGCATTACTAAAGGGTTAGATTACCAAAATTACTGACCTCATTACCTCTCTTGACTGCGGCTCGTTTTGCTGTTATGTTTGACGTCTATAAAAGGCCGACCAGCCGCTAAGTATATTACAAGCGATCAAATCATTACAAATTGCTCTAAACGTTAAAGGAAAGGACTTAGGCATATCATTTAGGAAAGGACTTAGGCATATCATTTAGGAAAGGACTTAGGCATATCATTAGGACTTAGGCATATCATTAGGACTTAGGCATATCATTTAGGCAATGATCGGGGGAAAATGAGTTGGCTAGTATACGGGACCGAGAGACAGAGAGTGAGTGGCAGAGAATATGGAAAAATAAGTTGTCCCCTTTCATAGGGTACAGACATTTGAACTGCAGACAAAGATTTGATTTATAGATTTAAGATAAAAAAAATGAGAACGGCAAATAGCAAGTAGAACACAGCGAAATGTGCTAGGAGATAAGTAGTTCCATTATAAGGGAGTGTACCATTTCAAAGTACTGCAGTTTATTTCCGAAACGTTTTTGTCGATAATTTTGACTAAAAATAGGGATCTGATGCTTTTATTCTTCTCAATGTGACTTATATTATGCAATTTAGAACATAATCCGAGATTGTGCATTGTGTTTGAATGTACATTTTGTTTTCGTAATTCTTCAAATAATTGTTGTCATTTATTTGTTGGAGATTTTTGTTTTGTCTTTTTTTTTTCTCTCGATCTATCGATGACAATGATGATCGTAGATGTAGCATCAGTGTTTTCAATTTTCTATCAGTTTTCGATTTATTAATTTTCACTGTTCATTTCGTAACCAATCATAATTTTCTTAAACTATAATCTCAACGTTAGCCAGTTCTTTTGTCTAGTGATTCGCCACTTCCGAATATTTATCAGAGGCGTCACATTTTGTTAATGTCATACCATTTTAGATGCAATTATATGTAAACAATGTAACATACATTTATATAACAGGAATATGAAGTTTTCTGGAATGGAATATTAAAACATAAGTTTAAGCAGAATCATCCATATTTGGCATTTCAATACTGCTTTAATGCACTTGTCCTCTTTAAAAGAATGTACATGAATATAAATGGCGTTAACAATAGATGTGATACATCTATGCTAAAACTACTACCTTTTTGTTGCGTTTTTTAAAGATAACATATTCCTATTTTATCAAATACGTGAATAAATTATCCTTGATTTATTCAAGAAGTAATAAATTGTGTAAATGAGATGTATATTTGTTTAACTTCAAGACAACTGATATCACGTGAGCTTGATTATATGAATAATACATACACTGAACATGGAAATTATCAAAAGTTTTATATTTAAATGTTGTGAGTTAAAGCATAGAAATCTCATTTTGAAAGTTTAGACTAAAACAGTAAATTCATGCCGGTTATGAACCATGCTAAATTTGGAGAACAGCAAAAAGGGTGTATTTTTTGTACCTGTTCATGCAGTACAATTAGCCTTCAAAGGTAGTCCTGAATCTCCCATATTAAATACCTCTAAAATATTTAATATGATGATTTATATAATGTCTGAAAATTTCTACCGGATGAGAACAACGGGTTATCGAGAAATTTAAGTTAAAATACAGATCAGATGAATATTCCCCCTTATGTCAATTACAACTTCGGCAGTTTATGTGACTCAAGTCCGTGAGACGTCAATGGGGCAACCCCCCACTGTGAAGCACCAATATTCTACCGTTGGTGAGTCTGAAGTTTTTATGAATTGTTTTTTGATTGCGTGCATTATCCATCATGACAAGGAGGTACGTCGTTGGTGGATGTAGCAGTGCGAGTATGCCCTCGCAGTCTCAACATCACGAAATACAGAATATCATGAACTAGCAATTTCGTTATCAGCGAAACTTCAATTGAAATACAGTGGATCAAATCATCGAATTCGCGAGAGAGAGAGAGAGAGAGAGAGATAGAGAGAGTGATAGAGCAGCAACAGAAGTTTGTGCACACGACTGCTAAAACCGTGTAAATCTGTACTCATATTTTCACCATGCATGTCATTTTCCCTCAAGAGCTATATAAACAATACCGTATATTGAATTAATAAAGTTTTATATATAGCCGCCATAAAAAAAATACGTGATCAAATTATGTTACTAAACATGCTTTGCTTCATAAACATGTCATGGTAAACTATGGTTCTCTTCACAAGCATGTTTAAAAGTAAACGATATGTGCAAGTCACAAGAGAGAGAGAGAGAGTGCAGTATGCATAATTGCAGAAGACAGATGACTACAGCATCACATGAATTCAAGGCAGGGTGGGACTGACGGTCTAGTCCCTCCCCCCGGAAATCTCGGCTGACATTATCAGATCTAGTGTGTGCTGGGGTGGGTGTGAGTGCTGATCCTGGTCAGAGAGAAAGATTCGTCTTGGAATCATGACATTTTTGCCACACGATTATTATTTTCACCCATAAATTTAACTCAAATTGTATTGGCCCGTCTTTGACTATTATGCATCTTGTGCACAGTTCCCCCACCGACGTCACAACCTCGAGCTCGTGTGTCAGGCTATTTTCAAAAAAGTATCTCGGCTGTTTACGTAGATGTCGCAATTTTGTGGTAATCAATATACATGTCTCCTGATGTAGTGAATGAATGTGCGTCAAATCTTCATAGTGCGGCTGAAATGTCTAACAAGTTAAGATTCCCGATTGTAGTATATAGCATTCAGGTCTATCTTTAAGCAATGTCTATATAGAGTGCCCTTTTAATACAGGCAAAGTCTGTCTGTATAGAGTGCCCTTTTAATACAGACAAAGTCCTGCCTTTGTAAAATCTCTGCCTATAGCCTGTCCGTTGTAGACACAATTTTTCAATAATACTGAATTATTTCCATTTTAAAACGGTAATAATACTCGTACAAGCAACTACCCTTAATTATTCAGGTCATGCAATTCTCTCTAGGTCGTTTATAGGGTACTTAGGTGTGGTTATTTCAACCTTATAATATGGGTAATACAGGCAATTCCCCTATATCAATCGAGCTTTCTGATTGTTTGAGCATATAACAATGACTTGCCGTGTATAAAAAATTAACAAAGCATGAATTTCGTTATTCAACTGTGTTTTTGCTCTAGAGACGGATCATATTTCGTGTTCAGAAAAGATATGATTCAATGCCGTCCCACTGCAGATAATTATCTTTTTTGCAACGGATATACGAGACAAGTGATCTCAATTCAATAAATTCTTAGCTGACTGGTGGAGTTTCAAGGCGAAGGCTGACACATAAATATATATGTATGCTGTATTCAAGACTGGAAGATTGAACAATATAATAATTGCAAAACAGCTGTGGCGGTACCAAGGTCAATTATCATCTTAAGTCAGCAATGTTTTTCTTACTAGTGCGTATGTCTCGTTTTAAGTCGGTTAAAGTTTTACATACATTCTGCATTTATTAAAGTATGAGAGAAAGAGAGAGAGAGAACAAATGTATAAATTGTTATGCTAGGGCTACATCCAACTGTGCTCAAGACTTTTAACAAAAGAAGAAGAAGAAGATGAAGAAGAAGACGAAAAAGAAGAAGAAGAAGAAGAAGTTGACTATGATGATGTTGGTGACGATGAACAAGATGCAGAATAAAAGGATAATTGTTCCGATTGTTTAATTATTCTGATAACGGCAATAAGGATGTTTTTTTTTGTTTATTTTAAATGATATTAATAACAATAAATATTATGGTACCGTGATGAAGCCGACAACAGCTCTGTCGTCATCGATGATGATGATGTTCACGATGATAAAGACGATGGTGATTGAAAGACACATTTGGATATAAGCATCTGAACATTCCTGTTGACATAAAAAGCCATAGTTTCTATTCTTGTCATATCAATTTTTTTTCAGTACGGCCTAAATCCTAACAAATCACTTATATATGAACAGTATACATGCCGCCTGTGCTTCTTTGTATTTCTTTTTTGTTTCATATTTCTTTCGCTAGAATTAATATTACAGGATAATATTATGTATTTGTGTCTGAGTTGACAGATGCATATGTGTTTCAGAGCTTAAATACTATATATAAATTGCAGAATTACTGAATATTGTAGTCAAAAACTAGCTGTTTTTTTATACTCTATTATATTTTACGTAATAGAGGTCATCATGGTAGATTAGTACTTGTAAATAATTCATCCCTAAATAAAGTCGTTATTATTATTATTACTAACTTCAATACCTGAGATGAGCAATAAGCAGCATCATGCCAATACATATCATGACTGAAAGAAATGCATCCACGTCTGTCAAAATACAAATACTGATTGCAGAACACACGCATATATATCATGCGATATAAAAAATGCACGCATGATTCTATGAATTATATATTGAAATCTGTGAATAATAAACATATGAACTGTGTAACGTTCGGGTACAAAAAGTGAAGATATTTCAGTTGTATTTATAGATGGGGCATACTACACAATTTGTCCATGGATACAAGTAATGTGAAAAACAAGTAGAGACGGCAGTGTCTCTGACTTGGAAGAAACGGATTAAAAAGAAACAATACGCGAAGTGTAACTTGCCAATTTAAAGTAAAGATTAGATTATAAAAGAGAAAAGATCATAAACATGTCCCATCAATAGATTATACAATGAGAGAAAAACGACAATACTAGAAAATTGTCACATTGGGATCAATTGAGAACACGGATTGTGACAAATCTTTTCCTCAGTTCAAATTGATAGATTATAAAAAATATGATTAAAAAAAAATAACTTGTAAGAGGTAAAAGCAGCTGGTAACTTCCGTTCATCGATAACGGCAACAGCACAAAATTCTTCAACAAAAAAAAATCCATCTCTGTTCATGTACATTACTCACAATATACCAGGCTCATAGTGCATGCGATGAACAAATACTTTGCAATGACTTTTAAAGCAAATCCATCATGAAGTAAATGTTGCGCTGTAAATGAATGTGTCTCAGTTGCATAGGAAGCAATTCTGCCCAACACCGTCAAAACTTAATTATGTGGCCCACTATCAATAAAAAGGTTGCTTGATGGGGATTTTGTGCCCCAAATGGAACTACCCCACACCCCCGCCCCCTCCCCTCTGATGTTACGGGGCTCGCGTGAATGGTTGATACGCCACTGATGTGTGGACAACTTACTTGACAGACAACTTATTCTTGAACATTGAAACAAATTCTCCCTAATTGCTCAGCCCAACGAAACAACGAAAAAAAAAAACAAAACAAACAAACTGGTGCGAGGGCGACATAGCATCTTTTAGCCTGGCCCATTTCCACGGGGTGCATTTTGTTGCCATAGGACACATACCACTAATGAAAATTGTATATACCCTAATGTTAATAAATATTTGCTATTCTTTTGTGAAAACACTGGGAAAAAAGTAAAAGAACACGCTTACATTAAATATATATATATATATATATATATATATATATATATATATATATATATATATATATATATATATATATATATATATATATATATATATATATATATATATATATATGATCTCTCCAAGACTAAAATGATGAAAATGAAATGCTATTCGGCTAGATTGAGAAAAATCCATTTGTATGTGCCCATTATTATAATCCACTCCCTTTACATCCGATAATACATGTGCGGCAACAGCCGTACAATCAAAATGGTTTCAGGTTCATGGCTACTAATAAGTACAATTTACCCACGCGAAGGCTTCTTCTGAAGTAAAAGGAAACAACAACAACAGCAACAACAAGAAAAAAGGTATAACTAAAAAAAAACGTTATATTTCCTTATATTAGTTCAGCCAATCAGCAACTTTTATTCTTCTAAATACGGTATTTACTATTCTACTAAATATTGACTAGTTACGTAGCTCATACAATAATTAGTTCTTTCAAGGAAGTGTCCATTTCATATAATGGGGATGCTGCCCTTTTTGACACGAAAAACAGCATTTATAGGTACCATATAAACTGATTTTTCCTCTCATGCACTATCCTGCGAGTACGGTACCGCAACAACGTACTTCCGCTGACACTGTGGCCTTTCATATACGGGGAAAAAAGATCATTGAAAGACGTGTTAGCGTTTCTTCCATATTTAAAACGAAAGAATACAAACAATGATAAAACTGTATTTTTGTACGCTCTAGATATTATGCAACTCATAACGCACTATGGGCTAGAATAGCGTCTACAACAAAAGGCGGAAAACCACACGACAGCGCATGTATATTACATTTAAAACGAGCTACCCGGTAGTCGCATTACCACTAGGTACGCCTGGCTTAATTGATATGTCACCAGTGTGAAAAGGACTACTGGTCAAAAATGGTGTTAGATTCTTTGTATTGAACAAACATTTACACCAGTAGTTTAACTAATGGATTACAAGAAAAAGAGTGGCGGACCTGGAGAGGTAAGAGGAAATATTTGGTCATTAAGAAAGACTGTAAAAGAAAATATGTGGTGAGAGTCTGTGTTCAATCTATCCATTTATCATCAATGTCATCCATTTTGAAACAGTTTTCATTATGGAAAACATACTGGCTCATATCAAAGAGCTCAAACGTTTTGCATATTATCGTCTTAAGAACAACATGTACTTAGCTGTTTTGGAGTTTTTGTTATCTTGTGTCTCTATGATAAATGTCGCAGATTTGGAAAAATTACTATCACTGCAGTATACACAAATATTCTCAAAAAAGGATTGTTAGGCTTGTACCTACTTAGAATATTTTTAAAAAAGAAAACATAAAATATCTTGATTAGGTATTTAAGTATTCATTGAGTTGCCAAAACGCAGTTAGTATTTTATCGATTTTTATGGATATCTTAATCTTTAATTCAGTAATGTATACTTTCATATATATCCGTTTATCTATCTAGCTATCTATATATCTATATATGTGGCACCATTAATTATTAGCACACGGGTAGCCATATGAAGATCAATTTCTGTAAGTCTGTCATCATCCATTTTGCTCATTTGCTCAGCCTGTTCCACAGTCGTATCATGTTTATCTAACGTCGCCCTATGCATGGAAGGCAATCCGTTTGTCTACTTATTGCTTAGATTATTGCTAGAATTAGCTTAGAACATATATAATTATTCCGTTCAGCAACCTATCGTATTTTTGTACGATCACAAGCCCTAAATGTCAGAGCACATAACTCATATTTTTGCTAAATATGCAAATTGATCCTTTTTTGCATTTGATATATTACTGTAAATTATTATTATTTTTGTTGTGTGTATCAATTTTCGTGGTTTGAAAAAATATATATATGTCAGTTCACAAATTCATCCAATAAGGGAGGCATATTATTGTTTTCTTGGAAGGGTCACAGCTCATGGCTCCTTAAATTCGTTGTCTGAAAACCCCCAACAATTATCATTCCGCGAAAAATAGCGAATTCACATTATTGTTTTAATTTTGTGGGGCAGTGCCAAATCTGTTATAGTCCTATTTGTGTCTAATAGTATCAATCCATATTGTGCATTTGTAGTTATTGTTATCACCAGCAACTTTATAGAGAAAAAGGTACCGTGAACGAGATTTGTGACGTTCAAACATTTGCTGGAGCACTTAAGAGGTATTTACAAACAAGAACGAAGCCAATGGTTTGAAAAAGTTTTTACCTGGATGCTATGTAAACCGTTTCAACTCCGCATTAGCAAGCCGTCTTAGATCGTTATTCATTTATACATAACATTCATTTATACCTTCCATCCGCTTTGATTTATGTCATAATAAAACGGAGTGACACTTATGTAGGGTAGAGTTAATCACCGTGTCGCCTAGCGAATGTGTTGTCTTCGCATGAATGCCTATATTCATGACTAAGTTCCATCCTTTTTGAGTGATGTGCGCTTAGTCGAGAGGGTGTAGGGGTAGGTGCATGCGCGCTAGACGATAGTTTCCGCAACTCGTGGGTCGCGTTCGATTCACAGTAGCGACGAGGACGGGGGGGGGGGGGGGGGGGCGAATTATAACGCTTTAAACTGTGTGATAATATATCTACATCGGTGTAAAATTAACTTCATGTTATCAAGTTTATGATTTTTGTCTGGGGTAGCCATAGCCACTGCGTCTTTCAAGAAGAGCTAATTACTGTGTTGCTTAGTGAGTGTTTCTGCTATGCATGAATGTCTATATTCACGAATAAGTCCTATCCTGGTCTGGGAATACGCGCTTAGCAGAGGCGGTATGGTAGGTTGATGTGTGGAATAGAGACGACGTTAGCCGCATTCACTGACCATGGGACGATTCCCAGTAGGATATGAATTATAACTCTTATGACTGTATGTTTATATATATATATATATTTCTCTCTCTCTCTCTCTCTCTCTCTCTCTATATATATATATATATATATATATATATATATCAAAAATGAACATTTCTTGACTGTTGTCATTAATAAGTTTTTGTAACGTAGTAGAATAAACGTAAAGAATATCAAATGAGGCATCCTGATTACTTTTTTAAGTTCAAAATTGGAGGAGTACTTCTAAAAACAAGACTTCTGAAATCAGGAGCTATCGACATTACAACATCGGTTTAAAATGGAAGTATGCGTGCCACTGACGTTTCAAGATGATTGGATGAAAATGAATAAAGCTTGATTGTTCTCTTTTACGTATGGAATACAAATCAATATGATATTGATTGAGTTTTAAATGTACAAACAGTAATAACAGTCATGAAACTGCCTAGAAAAGAACAAAAAAAAAAAAAGCAAAAAAAAAAAAAAACAGCAACAGAAAAAAAAACAAAAAAAAAAACAAAAACAAGGACATCCATAAAAATAATTATTTATCTGTTTATTTTGTTTTATTTTGCAAAGTCTCTAAGCAATACGAAAATAAGATAAATATCTGTTGCCAATATTTAGAATGGGAAGCAAATCTTCCATTTACTCTTCGGCTTGATAGAACTGTTTCAAGTATCTCATCTGAAATGTACAAAATATTATTAAACTATGCATTTTGTACCGAAAACGAAATAATTATGTATAGGCTTTGAAAATCAAACAGAAGATAATAGGCTGTCGTGGTGGCCGTATCATTTTGAGGTAAACATAAATATAAATTCAGAATATTTTAATGTAGGATTTGCAAAGAGAAAATGGCTCCGCAATTTCTAGTCATCGAGACAGATATGGATAGTGCAGAGATAATGTGTCTAAGTTTCGGTTATATGATATAAATAATAGTTTTATAAGAAATAGATAACTGTTTTCAGTGTTTCATTATTTTGGAATTTTCTGGCAATAATTATTATTAAAGAACTGTTTTAGTGATTGCATGCGAAGTAATTGCTCCGAAGGGTTCATTTTGTGAACAAAAACGTATTTATTTAGTAAATCACATAAAAATATATGTTCTACTCAACAATTATAATTCTCTTCTCTGTACTTATTACTACTGTTTAAACATCAAACTATTTTATCAATTAAGGATTATTTCACATTTGCGGAAGTTAAACACATCACAGGAGCAATTGTCTAGTCTAGTAGATGCGGGTCAAATTTCAGCAGAGGGTTCTAAGTAGGTGTACAAACTAGGACGGTGTCTAAATATTTTTTTGTTGTTTTAAATCGAATGCTGTCTAGTTACATTAGTCAACTATAATACAACCTGAATGACGCATATAAGAGACCATGTTCTCTTGTATTGTGCAGTCATTACAGCACAGAGTATATAATCTCAAATGGTAAATCATTATTGATTAACTTTTCCTCCTTTGTTTCAATTCAATGCGTTCCTGATATTACCTGGGCAAAATAGAGACACCTAGCTTTTCTATGAACTGGAAGAATATATATTTTTTTCTCGAAAGGGGCGTTGCAGAGTTTTTTCATTTAAGATGCACAAACTATACATACAGACCACTCCGGTTAATGCAAAACTCACACAGAGCGCGAGAGTAAGATAATATTATCCAAAGTTTGTAAGTAAAGACGCAAGAAATAAAAGCTACAAGAAGCTAAGGCTTTGTTTTAATACATACATACATACATACATACATACATACATACATACATACATACATACATACATACATACATACTTTTCAAGAGAATTTATACACCTAAATATGTAGGTGGCGGGTAGAAAGTAGGGCAATATCATGAACCTGAACCCTCCATTGCACAATATTTGCAAGGAATCGCATACTCCAACGTAAACTGTGCAATATGGTCGTATCTGTACAATATTCACCATTCATCCTCCATATTGTAAAACCAATCAATATAATAATATTGATGTCTTTATGCCATTCTAAATGACTGACAATGAAGCATTGCTCCAATAACATAAATAGTAGAAGCGCAATACATGCATAGCAAAATCAATCGAAATGAAAACATCGAGGTTTTGAAAGATAACCAGTTTCTATAATGTGATAGATGAGCAAGAAACGGTGATTAGAAAATGAGTTAAACTATGCACGTCATGAGAATTTGTATTGATCACGAGACCAATGGGGAAATAGAAACTCGAACCCAAAACGTCGCAGTTACAAGAAAAATGGTACACAAGAAAAACGTGATAAGGCGAGTACATTCCTATCTATTGCAATCTTGTCTTAACATTGTTTTCGCAGAATAGCTTTTCCAAGGATCGTATAATTTTAACCAAATTGTTGCATCTTTTAAGAAAAGGATCTCAAATTAGTTAAATTTCCAGCTTTCTTTATTAAGAGTTTCTTCATTAAAATTTAGAATAGTTATATTCCTAGATTTTCTTTATCGTTCTACACTTTGGTTTAGATAGGATAACATTACTTATTATTGCTCTGTTACAGCAAATTTTATATGCAGTTTTATATAGATTAGATCTTGTTGACAAATTTTAATATTCAGATGTTTACTTCCCATGAAGTTAATTATATAGATACAATGTCAATTATTATTCATGTGAGGGACCCTTTCTCTGAACTTTGGTTTTAGAACCCTCGCAATACCAGTATTCACTTGACATCAACCGAATTTCTAGTGTAGCATTAACTTGTTGACTGTTTGCATATATTTGATTGCTATGATTATAAACTATCAGTTTGCAGAGTTATGGTTTATTATTATTTAAAAAAACACCCATGTTCCCAACAAAGTTTCTATGTTACGTCCCAGAGTAAATACATAAATGAGGGACCTTTGTGATGTGAATAGACAATGGTTAATATGTATTTTTGGGCCACTATACTTTATTTTCATCTTTTCATTCTTGTATTGATCATACTCATTATTATGGTCAACCACAATATAAATATGTTTCACGCAGAATTAATAACGAATGCAAATTCACAAGGACAGGTGTTATTATTATTATTACTGGTAGTAGTAGTAGTTTTATTATTACAAATATTAAATTATATGTGAATAATTTTTGAGTATGCTGTTTTGAGACTCCTTTTTCCTCTTCTATACTGATACTGCTGCATAATATTTCTTCTTTTTTGCCATTAACTGTTTGAGGGAATGAAATGTTATAACACAACCAAGAATACGATTAACAATAAATGCTCCGTTACATTTTTGGTAGGATGTTTACACTGCTGACGCTTTAGATGAATGTGAGAATCAGGATTACTTATCCTATAGCGGCTCAAAACACACATTGCTCTACGACACTAAGTTCAAGAATAGCAAAGAGGAAAGTGATCTTCAACGGAACAAAAAGAGACAAGGACGTGGCAGAATACCGAATATTGCTGTCATTTTGATGGTACTACTTGCTATCATTGCCGCAGTAGTACTGGCCGTGTATTTCTCCACGAAAGGTACTTTTCCGTAATATATATATATACAATAAGTGAATGATTCACAGAAGGACGTTAAATGTGAAATACAATACCATCTCATGCCACCCAGTCACGAAGTGTGAATAGAACAAACATAACTGACATGATAATAATTTAAAAGAACAACTATTGATTGTAGCGCGAAATTTAAAACACCTCAAAATCTGCGTAAGGCCTAATACGCGGAATGCATGCACCGTGGACAAATATTGTTATGCAGTACACTACATGCAACAATTTAATCACGGTGTACACAGGCTCGTGATAAAATGGTTTAGTTCAAAAGCGTTTTTTGTTGCTTTTGACTTTCGCAACGCAAATGATTTATCGACTGAGTTGGTATGATATGTAGCATAATGCTAACATTTAATTTTTCACAATGTTGTTTCAGTTTTAGTTGTGTGTAGATGATTAGTTTCGCTGTAGTTTGTATTTATAAAATTTAATTATTTCATTGCGTATTGAAAGTATTTGTAAGTTGGATGTATCTCATTCTTTTACGTAATTTTTTTAAAATTGTTTTTTGAAAATGGGACTTTATAAACTCTAAACTGTTTTTGGAACTCTAACAAAAAAGTAAAGTCATTACTACTATTGCTATAATTGCTTGAATGATTCCTTTCCGCAACAGTTTATATTTAAGTGGATTGCATGATTAGTTTTATAAAAGAGGATGAAACTAATTTATGCATGAATTATGTGCAAAAAAATATATGTTCAAACAAAGGTATTATAAACACAATCGTGGGTCGTTTAAATAATTAGTATTGGAAATGTAGTCATATAAAAATCTGTATTCGCATAATCGTTCGATGAGATGCCTCAGCTGAATGAATTCACTTCTTTTTTCAGATACGCCGAAAACGACCTCAGCCATAAAGATTGTAGAAGGTTGGTGACAATAATATGAAGTGAACAGGTTTTGCCTATTCTTGTTGTTTACTGAGCAAACAATAGAAATTAATGATTGATAACGAAACAAATTAAAACGTGTAGCATTGGTAATCTCACTTACCAGAAGACAGCACCAACTTCAGGATTCTGAAAGGTTTCAGTCGACCAGTATTTCGCAACGACTCCACTTGATATGAATTTTAAATCTAAATCCTTTTCATGTATCTTCAGATTGACCAATTAAGAAAAGGAGAAAAAGATTAATCCAAAGGAAGCCATGAAACTCAATGTACAGGAGGCGTAATTGATAAGCTACTTTGTGTTGTGACCCTTGCCTAGGAATAATCCGCATTCGTATTTTAACACGGTATCCACAGCATAGTAACACAAACGACCCCAGTATTTGAAGTTAATTAAACAAATGGACAAAAAGTCACAAAAGTAAAGCTTTATATTTACGTTAATAAAATATTTTCATGTATTTCTTTCTCATAACAGTCACTAAAATCCAGGCATTTCAAGGAAATGTATTGCTGCAGACTCCATGGAAAGTTGAGCTGAAAGACTCCAACTCCAATACCTACAAACAGGAAACGCAATCCTTTGAAACTGCCGTATGTATTAACAGTTGGTGTTTTTATTTGTCCACATGAATGAAATATATTGTTTTGTGCTAGCGGAAAGTTTGGAAAACACGTATAATAAATTGTTACTTGTGCGGTTTATCTTACATGTTGGTAATAACAACGATTGTCACGTAGGCAAGTGCTGGATTTTGTTTCTAATAGTAGGGAAAAGGTTATATAAATGGCGTATGAATGACTCTTTCAGCTTTCCTATACCAGCTCATCTCAAATTCCAAGTGCTAAGCTCTTGCATTTTATTGCCATTGAACCGGTTACAACCTCTTTTTGCAGTGCAAAATTGCGCAAGATTAAACACTGACTGTGAAAGACTCGTTTTAATCAATTTGATATTCTATAGCCGTTTTTCAATTATCGAATGCAAGCAGTTTCAAAGCTTAGAATTTTGTATGGTATGGGTCGTATGTATATATCTCAATGGTTTCTTTACAACATAATTCAGCCCAAAATAGTAGATATTCATGTAACCGTAGGGACTGTTCCAATTCAATACATTTATTTTCAGTCGGCACTGGTGTTTTATTTCTATGAACGCTGTTATCTGGTTTAAAATAAATATTAATAAGGCTGAGGTAGCTGAAAGTTAAGTGTCACAGAGCAGTTCTCCAAAAGAGTTAGGTTATTTCTTTGTCACGAAACGTAGGCATGATATTTAGGTGGGGTGGGGTGGGAGACTAATGAAAAGAAAATAGGACTCATGCTGAGCAAAAAAGGACAAATCGTTTTTATTCTCCTCTCCTCTGAATTTGACATATTGCAATAAATTTGTAAGACGATAATCAGAATAAAGTACAATTTACGACTACATATGGTTGGAATATTGGACGCTGTTTACGTATCTTATTTGTTATTCGAGTTAGAAGATGACCATGACATATCTAACTGGTTTAGTTTCCGTGAGTACGTGAGTGGCTAATCAGGCCAGTTTGTGCTCTGAACTGTCTGTGACACACTTGACAGGAGATTCCGCTTGTCTTTGCTTGATCAATAGAGGACCTGCTGCAATTCTGAGATTTACGCTGCTCACGCTTCTGCGCTGCATCTGCAGTTCTCCTCCGTTCAAAGTCTGAAGCTCGAGTATGAATGAGACTCTGCCAGGTGAACCGATCCTGTATGAGATCTTCCCAAGACTCAGGGTCAATGTTGAAGTGTTTCAATGATGACTTGAGGGCATATTTGAAGCGTTTCTTTTGACCACCGAGAGATTGCTCCTTCAGCTCGCCGTAGATCATCTTTGGTAGTCGCTTTTCTGACATCCTGGTAACGTAACCTGTCCATCTCAAACGTAATTTCATCAGCAGAGTGTGCATGCGTGGAATCCCTGCCCGTGTGGAAACCTCAGTGTCTGGGACCCTGTGCTGCCATCTTATCCTCATCAGCTTCCTCAGGCAGCCCATGTCAAAATGGTTCAGATTCTTGGTATGGCGTCTGTACACCGCCCTGGTTTCGCTATCATACAGCAGGGTCGGCAACACAATAGTTTTATAGTCCTTAAGTCTTATTTGTAGACTGATTCCTCTGCGCTCCCACATATTTAGTCTGTCAAAGGCCACACTTGCTTTAGTAATTCTGGCGTTGGTTTCATCCTCGATGTGGACTGCACGTGACAGTGTGCTGCAGAGATAAGTGAGCTCGTCCACTACAAGGAGGGTTTTGCCATTTACCGTGATGGTAGGCTCTATGTAGGACATTCCTGGTGCAGGTTGGTGCATCACCTCTGTCTTCTGGATACTGTTTCTCAGACCCAAATGTTCACAAGCTGAAGAGAAATGTTCCATACTGTGTTGCATGTCTGACTCAGATTTGGCATTCAGGTAACAGTCGTCAGCAAATAGATCACGTACAGTCACTTTCTGTAATTTCGTCTTCGACTGTAGTCTTCTCAGATTGAACAGCTTGCCGTGAGTCCTGTATTTGATGTCGATCCCAGTGTCACAGTCATGGAAGGCATCAGTAAACATGGCAGAGAATGTCATAGTGAAGAGCTTTGGAGAAACACACAGCCTCGCTCGACTCCATTGGTGACTGGGAATGGTTCAGATGACTCACCGTCATCCACAACACAAGTGAGCTTGCCATCACGGATTTGATGAACCATCACAATAATTTTTTCTGGGCAACCACATTTTGCCATGATGTTCCAAAGACCTCCACGGCTGACTGTGTCATAGGTTTCTGTCAGGTCGAGGAATGTCGTGTATAGGTTGAAGTTTTGTTCCTGGCATTTCTCCTGGAGTTAGCGAGTTGCAAACACAATGTCTGCGGTCCCTCTTCTTTTTTTGAAGCCATACTTACTCTCTGGTATGAGTTCTTGATCGATGTGATGAATTCAAGCAAGGAGTTTGCAGGTTATTGAGAGCAAGGAGATAAATGCCCCGATGATTGTCGCATAATTGTCTGTTGCCTTTCCGCTTGACAAGTGGACGATGGATGCATCCTTGTACTCCTGGGGTATAATTCCCTGAGTCCACATTGACTGGAAGAGTTAAGTCAGTTTCTGTGCCATGTGCGAGCCTCCGGCATTTTAGACTTCTGCTGGTATAACGTATGCTCCAGGTGCTTTGCCATTTGACAGCAGGTCGATTGCTTACACAGCTTCAGGCAGCTCTGGAGGAGCAGCAAGAGATATGTTGATTTCGACTTGGGGCAGTCGATCAATTGCCTCCTCACTGATAGATGAATGTTGATTGAGAATGCTGTTGAAGTGTTCTGTCCATCTTTGAAAGTATCTTCTCTTTGTCAGTGAGAAGAGTGGCGTTGTCAGCACTCATTATTGGAGATGTTCCTTGATGACTTCGGACCGTAGATTGTCTTTAAAGCATCATGTAAGTTCTTCATGTCATTCCTGTCTGCGTAGGACTGATTCTCATCTGCCTTATTGCTCAGCCACGAGTCTTGCAATTCTCCGAGTTTGCATTGGACAGTCCTCTTGATGTTGTTGCAAGCTGCCTTCTTAAATGATGAAGTGTGGTCTTCTAAATAGGCCTTCTGTAGGCGATGTTTCTATTTCAGAAGTCTCGGTATGGCAGCATCGTTCTCTTCAATGTATATGTGTGGTGGAACCGAAGGTTTTGGATGCAGTTGAGTACACAGAGTCTCTGAAGGATACTCAGTTTTTCACGACATTTTCGGAGCTTGTTTCTATTCTATCCTGTTGGCGGCACAATTCTTCAACAAATGACTTTTTCACATTCTCTGTTCCAATTTGGTAACATTAATCCTTTGGGCACATTTTTGCCTGATGGTCGTCTGCTAGGCTGAATCGGGATATTGAGCTTCGAGACTATGCGCCTCATGTCAGTCCAGCATTCTGCACTTCTCTTGGCATTCGACACTTGGACGTCATGCATGACTCTTCTCCTGATGATGACGTGGTCAATAAGATGCCTGTGCTTGGAGCGTGGGTGCATCCAAGACGTCTTTTTGCGGTTTGGAAGGCGGAATATTGTGCTGGTGATTAGAAGTCATGTTCAGTGTATTTTCTCAGTAAGAGGAGTCCGTTGTTGTTGCATTTGCCAAATCCATTTATGACAATGACACCTGGCCATGTCAGGTTATCTGTGCCAACTCGAGCACCGAAATCACCAAGGATGACGAGCTTGTCTGCCTTTGGTACTTCTGCAATAAGCGATTCTAGGTTTTCATAAAATTTGTCCTTGATCTCATCAGGGTCGGTCATGGTGGGTGCATGGGCGCTTATGATAGTTTGGTGTATTTTTTCTGACAGTGGGATTCTCATTTGGAAGATTTGTGAGGTCGCTAACCAGCTGTGATCTGATAGCAAACCCAACACCAGCTTCACGTCGCTCTTCTTTACTTCAGCCACTCCAGAAGAAGGTGCAGTCCGCTCCTACTTCGTGGAATTGTCCCTCTTCAGCTGGGCGAGATTCACACAGGGCTGCTATCTGGATGTTGAACCTGGCCAGTTTTCTATCAACTAGAGCTGTTCTTCTCTCTGGTCTATTTGCTGATATACTGTCCATTAGTGTGCGTACGTTCCAGACACCGATGGTAAATTGGTTCACCTTTGTCTTATTGCTATGTTTTCGACCACTATGGTGCGCTTCCCGTCAGCCGCGGTGTGCTGACCAGGGTTAAGGTGAAGCTGGCAATCCTTAAATCAGCTTTTCTAGCCCCTTCCTAATTTTACAGAGGGAGCAGAGTGATTCTAAAAAGGGCTGCACAATTACCCAGTGGAATGCCAAGTTCCACTGCTGCTTTGGTCCAGTGAAAAGCGGCCCTATGCCTTTAACCGCCTGTGCGCAGGTCTGCAGCACACAGCTCTCACTGTATCCACACCTGCTGCTTTGCCGATCGCCCATCTCCACATGACTTTAAGGTATCTGGTGGGGAGGGATAAGTGTCATGACTTGCGCGTGAGTTGGATTTAAGTGAGGGAAAGTTGCGCAGAGTCGCCCTCACTCTCTCGACCAGGCCTGTTTGAATCAAGTTGTCGAGTCGTCTGGAGACACGTCCGGATGCAGTGGATGGCCATCAGTTCCTATTGATGCTCCGCGCTGTCCACACATCTCTTGCCATCTGCCTTCACAGCCTCGGTATGAGCATATCTGCTCGGCCGCCTGAGCTACCAGAAGGGACTTTCCAGAGGGAGCCAGGAGTAGTTGTCCACTCTGGATAAACAGACATAAGTAGTACCGTCTACTGTTACTTATGATAGCAGGCAATACCTGACCTGACCTGTGTTTACGTATAAACAATAACTGAAATATGTAAAAGTAAAGAAATGGGTATGAGAATATTTACAGCAAAACCTATACGTGGGTAATGATTTCATTTGAGTAGTATTTAAAATTCGGTCATCTATTAGCTCATTTTAAACACATCAGAAAATTACGCCCTAGACCTTGCTACTAGAGATTTCAACAGTAATCTATTCCTCCAGGGCACAGCCATTGATTAGACTGCCAAGAGTGTTAACGAAACACTGATTTTAAATTATATATCGTCTTGTTTCAGATGGATATCGTTTACAGAAACAGTGCATTGAGTAATAGATACAACGGCACTAAAGTTACCAGATTTTCGTAAGTATAGCTAGAAGTAAATCGTAAAAGAATATCATGTGGGAACTGCAGAGGAAATCGTCTTCTAAGAATGTATATTTGTGACATTCGCAGAAATGTTGCATCTATGTTCGAATTTAGGGAGTGTGGTGAAATACACACATATCGGGTTCGACGTGAGAAAAACATTATGAAGTTAATTTATAAATGATATAAATATGTAGCATGTTTTACCTTACTAATTTATGAACATAAAAGCAAAGATTTCCCCCAACGTTGATAACGTTGTGATGTAATGGTTTAGTTCGCTACCAGTTTGTTTAACACGTTTTTCATCAACATATTTTTATTAGACTAGCAGATCATAACAAACAGCTACCACGAAAGGTTCAAAATATTTTCACAGGGAAGGCAGCATCAATGTTGAATTCATTATAAAGTTGTCATACAGAGTTGAGCAAACCATTGATACATCAGTCACGAGCAATTCCGATGAAGGAGATACACCAGATGGCACAATACTTCACGAGAATCCAAAAGATCCAGTTACAAATCCCATGTTGATAAAGGAAATCGCCGAAGATAATTTGCCCGCTTTTGTAAATACATCTGTAGAAGTTTCAGAGTTGTCAGGCAAGTTTGTTATCAAGGTTTTTTTATCTAATAAAACGTAGCGATATCTTTATAAATATGTGTATTCAAATTGTTAATAATGCAATAAATGCTTTTAAAGAGCGTTGTGCGAGAGATAAATAAAGCATCTAAGTGCCAATGCAAATTGCATTATCAGTACATGTAGCTTTACAATAGCATAATTAACCAGCAACTTTCATCCGATGTTTTTCTCAGCTCTGTTTATTGAAATATGAATGAGCAAGTGTATGTGTCTCTATTTTGTGTATGCTCTCCATTCAACCTGCAATTTGACGATTCCAATCTTCCAACTAAATTGAGAACGGTAGCACGATTTTTCCTCTTGGCTTTGTCTCATAATGCATCTTCGTATTAAAAGTACTAATAAATTTCCATCAAACGTTACTTCAACGTGAACAACAAGAATTGTTTATATTTGTCCAATAGAAAACAATACAATGCATAGAGTTTGCATTATATTGAAAGCATTTTTAGAGTTTGATTTCCAATCATCTTTTCTTTTACTCTTATTTTTGTTTCTTTTTTTATAAAATTCTCTCATGGTTATTTTAGAAATACAAGAAGAGAGTATTCAAACTTCAATGAAAACGTATAGAAGAAAAACAGATACCACATTACAATCGCGAGCTAAAAACTCCAAACCAGAATCACCGATAGCAATTGAAGAAAAATCTAGTGCACCAAAGGAAACAATTACAAAAGAACCACTACTTTCTAAACCTACAGAAAAATCAGCAAAGACAACACCAAATCCGACATATATTCTTTATCCAAAGACAAGCCGACCAAAAGCGACATCGAATCGACAAGCAAGTACAAAAAAGCTATCAACATCCTCATCCAAGTATCTTGTCACCAGCACACCCATCAAAACTACCATGCAGGTGAAGAGCGCACCCACACCTTCACGCCCAACAACTCTTCGCGGGAATCCTTGTAACTCCTCAGGTAATAAAATATATATTACCTCTATCAATGGGGTGCAAATATTCCCTTAAAAACTACATGAGCACTATATTCATCCTTAATGACAACAGAACTACAAGCTCCCCTCCCCCCGCTCCTCAATTAGAAGTATATCAACTAGTATAAAAGCAGGTGAAAATTGTCCTTTCTGAAAATAAAATGAATACTGACACAACAAAAATATATAAATTCATGGTATTGAATCAATACAACCAGTTTGTAACTTCCGTTGTGGACAAAGAGGCACCAACTACATGATGCTGTTCGGAACGCTCTATTTATTGTTCTTCTTATATATGATGTACTTCAGAAGTGACTGTGGCATGATAAGCTATTAATCTGACTTTTGAAAAGAAAGGATCTACGCCATTGTTATTGACCAAGATGAATGACCTGCCCGTTTTACCATTCATTAGCATAATTATTAGAGCCCAGTCCGCCTGAAAAATATATATTATGTTATGTATGCTTTGTGCATGCTAGATGTGAAGAGGATAATTCTTTCAAATGATTCATGCAAAATATATGTCCTGTAATACGTATTTCCAAGTGATCTAGACCCTAATGAATACTCCACTGAACGGTCAATAGGTGATGTCATTACTGTTTAGCCATACAAGTTTGAGTTCAGCAGAATCATATCAGTATTACGTAATTACATTTGTGTATGTCTGACTCTAGTTATTCATAAACTGTCAGCATTACAAAAACACCTTTATACTGTAATATCGTGTATTATTACTTATTATAACACAAGTTACCTAGACCGAGTGTATTTTAACCTAGCTAATTTATCAGAATTGTTATGGTTTCATGGTTCATACTTAAGATCAAATTTGGTGCAGATCTGCTGGGTAAACGATATGCCTGACGAAACGGGCTGACACCTACACTAAAGAATGAATATGAAGAAAAAATGTTGAAAATCTTGTTTTCCTTACACGACATTTGAACCTATAATACTTAAACTTACTTGTATTTGTGGTGATTTGAATTTGAGGTTTTCCCATGTTAGATTATTTTAGAGCTATCAAATTTCGCCGATCTGCTTATTCTTTTTTTAATAATTTGTTAAGAAACAAGCTGAAGTTGTTTAATTCAGTCGATACATGTTTGGAAACGAATGCATTCGATTAAAAGGAGATTTAGGTGTATCATGTATATTCTGTAGACACTATACCTATTCTTTTTTCACTATTTGTTGTTTTGAATTAGCACTGTTTTCTTTTATTCGCATTTGATATGCTGCCTAATGTTTCATTTAGATTACTTTCAGTACTATAGTAACATTAATATTTGTAGCATCTATCATTAGAACCATTTACTAGAGAAAATAATAACCTTTTCTCCATATGTATTTGATTTCATATGTTTTCTCGTTAGCCAAAATATTTTAGGTTTAGTGCATGACTTATACACAATCCATTGTTGTTTCTGTTTTTGCAGAACTTGCATATTACTGGGTAAAAATGACGTTTCAGGAGCTAGTATGGAATGAAACGTTGCTTGATAGTCGGAGCTACGAATTCCAATCCACAGCAATGCTATTAACTACTGCTGTAAGTTCATTTCTTCTTAAAGCTGTGTTTAGATAACATTTTTGAACCGGGAGACTACCTTAAATAAAATGAAAATATTTCAAAAAAGAAGTATTCTTATCGTTTCTGAAAGCGTTGCTTTAAAGGCAGAAACTATTCACAGAGTGCATGCACATTTATTTCGAACCAGTACTTTTACATAAAGAGGGGCATATATTGCAAACCACATGCTGTTGCTAACAGTATATTGCTCATTTTCATCAAATGAATTTTTCCATTATCTTTTTGTTTGAGATCGGTTCTCTACTTTTCTATATGTGTGATTATTAGATACGTTTACTTTCTTTGTAAGTTTATTTCTCTGTTTGCGTTTTTATCCTGTTACGAATAATATAATTGTTATCTGGACTTCAATTACAAAGCAATAATAAGATACTAGTTATACGAAATATCGTCCATTATAGTGATATGTCTGTCACTTAGTCCACATACGTCATGCTGAATCGTGCATTGCAGTAAGCTGAACACAAAGATGTTCACAGTTATTGAATTAAACATATAAGATGGATAATGGCCATTATATTTTCGATGTCAAAACTTAGGAATACAGTACAATATTAATAGTAACATAAACATATACTTATATCGCATTATTGTATGTTTCTTGTGGCTGTTATGATTTGCAGATGATGACAACAATTTCAGAAAGTAGATACAATCAAGAAATCTGTAGTTTCACTATACAGGGATTTAGGTAAGCTTCTTATTTGTATAATAATTTGACTCTTATTTGGCAAATGTAACATATTGTGTTCAAATTCAAACCCTATATAGTTATAATTTTTTTTCCTATTACAGTAGGATATTTATACCTTTAAAAGGGGAGATAACACAATTATCCTTTACTTATGTTGTTTATACTACGTGCATTTCCAGCGCTAGCTAATTATCTCGCTTGGTGCAATTTCATTTCAAGCTTAAAGAACAGGTTTGGACTATAATGAAGAATACTACTAACAATACTTATCTCAAAGAATCAATGATGGATATGAAATAACATTCAAACGTAGTGATGCGTGTATGAATACATAATTCACCTCCTGTGAGTTGATCTTGATTACAGAAAACAGTCAAAATTGTGGACTCCTCAAATTTCTTATCCCAAAGTTTTACAGCAAATGCTCGAAAATGAAATATTTATGCTGGTGAGAGAGCTTAATACTTAGACTAGAGTCTGCTTTGTTTTTATGCGATGAATGATATCATTTTTGGATCAAAATTGTAGGGGATTTTTATTTTATATTTTTTTTTAGGCAAGGACTGTATCGTGATCATATGTTTTCCACGTTCTAAAACTATTTGACTTTGCTTGTTATATACTTTTTAAAATTTGGATGAAAGAAAATATCTGTGCACTATTTTGAGTTTCATTAAGTCTTGTGCCCACATGTAATAAAATACTTTTGTCTCTATATTTTCGATATCATTAGTGACTTAGGTTCTTGTGAGAGTCATTACAAAAAACCACAACCATTGACTATTTTGATGACCTGCTGGTAAGAACACAATGAAAGCGCTTGAGTGGCCATTTAGATCACTGAGTTGGTAATTGCCTATTTAGAAAACTACAACGAAGAATGTAGCTGAGTTGATTGGCTGGATATTTTGTGATTTTTGTTACAGCATAGAGTTCCAGGACACCGGTACAGTGAAGGATGTATCTACGCCTCCCGTGGTTGCTCATGGACTTTTTCAAGGCCTCTCTAATTCAAGCGTAAACGAAGAGGAGCTGCTACATATCATGGCCTCTGTGCAAATTGAACATTTTGGTCACAATACATCCAGAGGGAGAGTCAAAAGTTTGTGGCCATATTTTTCTTTTTGTATTGCATCCTTTCACTATATATATATATATATATATATATATATATATATATATATATATATATATATATATGTGTGTGTTTTTCTATGCTACGTTTTGTTCATTCAGTGTTAAATTTTAACAGTGACAAAATATGTCAGGCACATGTACCTTTTCTCAAAGGTCATGCTGAAGTCTCACTTTAATTATCGGAGATATCGTTAGAGATCCATATCGATTATTTTAAGTGTTACTGTGAATAAATAAAACTCCTTAACACGTGCTTGATTAACAGCTTTTTAGAGTGAGGCTTATAGAAAAGCAATGTTGAACGTTTTCAACCTTCTTGACTCATTTCATTTAAAACAAATACGATTTAATTAAGATTTGTACTCCTCATAATTTACTTCAATTAACGTTCCTGCATTGGCTGTACTGAGATATGTTTGGCACCAGTATGCTAGTATCGCAAGGAGAATGTGTCATAATTTGCTTGAAGAAACCAAACAGTCTCACAAACAAACTCTAATGTAACGTTGTTAAGTTTTATCTTTAGCTTTATTGTTTCATATATTGTTGATGTAACACTCCAAAGTAAACTATATGACATAAAAATCAGCATCCAAAAAGCCCGACATGAGACAACAAATTATTTTAACTTTCTTGCGAGTAAAAGAAGTTTATGTTCTACTATCATTCGGTGAATTTAAGTAATTTACACCAATCTAGTAGGCCATTTAGTGCCTGTTCACCCAAACATTAAAACCTATAAGGTTTATATAATAGGGTATCTTTTGCTATATGACGTAGAAATATTCCATTAGATCTATGTGAGAAATACATATATTCTTAACACAGGATACGCGACATTGGATGAGCTCATCAATACCACATCAACAACCCATCCATATTTTACGACAACCATCTCAAAAACAATTACTGAAGAAATGTCCACGGTCGCTACACCAACAAAATGGCCATGGCAGACAATATCTGAAAAAGCAACACCGACAGCAGCCGTTAACAAAACAATATCAGATATAACAAGGACGGCAACTGCTACAACATCTTTTGTTCAGTCGTGTTCAACTGCTGGTAAACAATATTACATACATACATACATACATACATACATACATACATACATACATACATACATACATACATACATACATACATACATACATACATACATACATACATACATACATACATACATACATACATACATACGTAAATACAGTTGGGTCAGACGATCGATCGACGCTGAGAGAGATAATGTTGATTGATAAATATATTAACTGAACCGATGAATATCCAGATATAGGAACAGACAGAATACTATAAATGTGATATCTTACTTTGAACGTCTTTGCCGAAAATGATAACCATTGTATTGGCACAACCATACAATAACCTACATCAGTATAAATTAGTTTCCATGATTTAAGACATTGCATGTAGCTTAGAAAAAAATGTTGTCTTTCTTGAACTTAATATGGCCAATGTAATTATTCTAAGTTTAGTAATTGTATAACTTCATGACTTCTGTTTACTGAAAATGGGATCCTTCAAAATGTTATATTCAGCAAAAGTGGTGATTGCCTTTCACAACTTGCATTTAAACACAGTATTTATGCAACATTGTAACAGCATTTCTATGCAATTTACGTCAATCGTTTGCTGTCTTTAAAACAATTTCAGATCTTGAAGTAAGGTTGTCGGAAGGATCATATGGCCGTTTGGAGATGAAACGCAAAAGCTGCCCATCAGATACATGGGGGACAGTCTGTGATGATATGTGGGATATCCTCGATGCTACTGTAGTATGCCGCCAGCTTGGCTTCCCGTGAGTCTATTACTTTTATATCTCAATAAAGTTTCATTTAAGTACAATTCTGAAGACAAAATGTATATTTGTATAAAGCATATTAAAATGTGAAAAAGTACAAAACAGAATAGATAGTTCAGACACACGAGATAATTGATTGAACAGAAATCAATGATAATTTATTTGTAGATCAAAAGGTCAGTCACGAAATCTTACCCAATTTTACCCGAGCTTAAAATATGAAAGTCGGATCCAGCCAAAATTGTATATTTGTTTCCATATATATTTCAGCTGCCCATTTAAGAGTTACTGAACGAATAGAAAACATCAGTGTTTTGCAATTAAACACTTGACATCCTATGAAATATTTTTTTTTAAATTTTAAAGTCAGATTATACGAAAATAGTTGTTTTATACTTACGATTGTCCATTTGTGTGTAAGTAGTATAAAACCGAAAGAACGAACAAAGAGAGACTATTTGTTTATGTGATAGCTATTCGAACATGTTTCCATTTTTTGTCTTTTAGAGATTCAACACCCGTCTATGCGTATCGGGGTGCCTTTTTCGGAGAAGGGAGCGGGTACATCTGGGGTAATCGTTTTGACTGCAGGGGAACTGAGACAAATATGTCCCAGTGTTCATTCCAAGGTTGGGGAAATATCCATTGTTCTCATATTCAAGATGCTGGGGCATCATGTGGTGAGCAGAATTTGCTAGTTTTGTTATGATTTCTTTCCATTAAGTTGCAAAAACTGGTCTCTTTTAACAAGAGAAGTGATATTCGAAATTATTATACAGATAGACGTGAAGAAAAGCATTTATTTTTAAGCTCCAGTGTTTTCTTATCAATGTTGTAATATTCAATTTTGATAAACACAAACATAGAAAAACTAACAATTCTTTCATAAAATCTCATATGAAAAGATTGCCTATTACTAGTAACATGCTAAGAAAAAGGTGATGCTTAAGGGGAGGTAATTATTGTAGATATGTGAAATTATGACGTTAGTACGTCTAAAAAGCATACATTAGCATGTGCAGCTTATGTTTAATTTGTACCGAACTTGATATATTACTCTCAATATGAAACATAATGGAATGTTACTTTCCGACTCAGCCAAACCTGTTGAACATTATTCATCTCCTTTTCGTGTGATTTAATGCATTTATTCAGAGAATCGTAAATTTATATTTTAAGTAAAGTTGTTAATATAATTAAAACTGAATTGATAAACGTTCTATATTTAAGGCCAAGAGTTCACAACAAATACAACAGCGACGACGTTACCACCAAGCAAAACTACTATCAAATACATCCTTACAACGCCACCATGTAGGTATCAATTTATAAGAAGAACGTTAAGAAAAATATAAAAATTGTCTAAAAAGCGTTTGGTTTATCTCTTAATCTTAACCACTATTTTATGTGGAATAACGGAAAGCTGAAATTAATTTGCCTTTATAACATATGTTTCTAATCTATTCTTTGCTTTTTTTCCATATACTTCATTGCGAGTTTAGGTTCAGCATCCACTTGGAAAGATTCATGTGCGTAATTTTGTTTAAAAATAAAATTTGTATAACGTTTAATATAGCATGTAATCTCATATTATAATATTATACATTCAGACATATTTTAGATGGATTTAATTTCTTGGGGGGTTGGGGGTTGGTAACGAATATCTATATTGGAAGTATTATTTTAAAATATGGGAATATAATAAGCAGTATGACTCCATGAAATAATCCGTTTATTTCCAAACCACAAAATTGTAGTCCCACACATATTTCTGGTTTTGAAGTATAGTTAGTTTCCATTTCTTAAAATTATGAGACAAAAAAAAAAAAAAAAAAAAACCGGAAAAATACTGTGTGTTTATTTTAAAGATTACAGTTCTCAAATTCGACTGGTTAACGGCAGTAACTGTATTGAGGGAAGAGTGGAGGTATACTATAATGGTGCGTGGGGCACGGTATGTGATGACAGTTGGGATTCTTATGATGCTGTGGTTGTCTGTAGGATGCTTGGATACAGGTAATTCATTCCACGGTCATTTTTTTTCATAATCACTGGCCTTCTTCTTTATATAAGCACGTACAACATTTGTAAACTGATTTCTAAGAAAGACGGTCTCAAAAGATTGGTATAAAACTGGACTTAAATGCTAGAATTTTAGATGTCAGAACTAATTGTTCAAAGGATATTAAACACATGTGTCTCTCAATTTGCATTATTCTAATCAACAACAGCAATGCAGTGTTGACAAAAGCATGCGGACATCTAAAATATCCTTTTTCGATCTATCTAATCGTATAGCAATCAGGTGTATAATACATACAAACTTCTGTCAGTAAAATATCGAGTATCTGACTAAGAATTGTATTTAGGTGAAAAATAATTTTAACTATTTTTTTGTTGTTGTTGATTTGTTTAATATAAGAGAAAGCAGGTTTTATTTCATTTAAGTAAAAATGACTTCCAGATCGTCCTTTCTACCATGCCTGGCTATTTCAAAGGGTGACAGCCTCCATTAAGAGTTGATCATATCAAAGTGAATATGGCTGAAGATTTACTATTATGTAGAAATCTTCTGGGTTAGGCAAGGCAAAATAAGATGTGTTGGTGTATTGAATGAACTGGTCTATAAGTCCTCCTGAGATAAAAAGAAAGAAAAAGAAAAAACAAACAAACAAAAAAATTCTAAAAACCTAAACAAATAGCCATACGTAATACTCGTGAATGAAAAGGCACACGCAAATGTCACCAATTGACAACCACTCAATGTCTTTAATAGAAGTTGTAAAACTCCTGGTAGTCAGTGGGGTACTACCCTCAACCTGTTAGAATCCAAGAATGGGGAAGGAGATCGTTGAAACACATCCTTTGTTAGCATATATAGACGAATCCTATTAAGTCAAAGTTTATCTCTTTAATCGCCGTCAAATGTCTTTCTTTAAATAGTTTTAATGTATGGTGTTGTCTAACAAGGCCTATTACCCATACGATTTTCATACTATCGTTTAGCCTTTACAATTGATATTGTTTTTGTTTCCTGCTATTGAATTGCATTAACTAGTATAAGGTTTCCGTGGAAATCTATTTGTATTGCATGCGGCTAGATGTATAATTACCTCTATATCCTTTTCTTTTTGACTTTTAAAAAAGTTGTTGATAATACCGACGCTTCTTACGCTCTGTTTCCATTGGAAAGTGAGAGAATAAAGGTAACACCAATAGCATCAAGAACAACAACAACAATAATAATAATAATAATAATAATAATAATAATAATAATAATAATAATAATAATATTGCCTGTAAATCTTTGCAAGTGAAAGTATCCGCGCTTCCTCATTTAAACCACATGGAAGTCTAAACTTTTTGAGTAGGTCGGCGAGGGCATGGACATCTACAGAGTCAAATGTATTTCTGTGTGCTTATATTTATGCTTACTCCTAGTATGTGTAACATAGCACATATAAATTATATAGGGGTTAAAGACTCATAAGTTGAAAAAAGTGCCTAAGATAAAAGCTGATAGGTTAGATAAATTTCTAGCCTGTGGTGTTCATTGCAGAATAGTTGCAATAAGGGGTGAGGGGATACAACGGTCATGATATAAATGTCATAGTTAAGCACACCAGATATCCATTTACTAAGAAATTGTCAAACGCTTTAGAAACAACCAAGGTGCTAAAAGGTATGATATGCCTCTTTCCAACAAATGTTAACCTCATTGATTTCAGTGGTTTCCACACCTTGTCTACCATTAGACATATTTAGATACAGTATACTTGCACTAAAGTTCGTTTCTCATGTAGTACAATGCCCACTACTCCAGGCATTACTTGTTCCCTATCACATTAAGTAATTAAGTATAGTAAACGCAAGACTTTTGTCTCGGTTTCTCTCTCTCACACACACATACACTCCAGTCGGTATATTGAACGTTCCACAAAAGTGGTGCATTAGTTGATTAGTGTGAAATGATGCTGCATTGATCACATTATGATTAATATAAGTACACTACGTTAGACGTATAAACCTGTTTTGTTCTGTTACAGATGGCTATGAAATGTTTAGTTTTGTTTACGCGAAACTCATTATACCAATGTTCTTTATAATATTGACTATTGCGAAGATACAGAAAATGTTAAAAGTATGTTGTAATATAGATGGTTGAATATATGAACGTGCCTTCGGATGCTATCTATATTGACTGATTTGTAATACCCTATTGAAGATACATAAACCATTAAAAGTTTGTTCTAATAAAGACGGTTCAATGCATGCATATTCCTATAGGTGTCATCTATATAACTTCTTTTCATTACACCAGCACGGTTGGAGCAATGGCAGTGTGCTGTGCTGGATTTGGCTCCAATTACAATCTAGGAATATTTCTGGATGATGTCAGTTGTACTGGATATGAAAGCTCTATATACAGCTGCAACCATCGTGGATGGTTTTCTCACAATTGTGCTCACTATGAAGATGCCGGCGTACGCTGTGGTAGGTATACTGTATGACAGAATGAGAGAATAATAAAAACAAAGTATCATATACAAAGGTGCTGAACACAATATTTTCCATTTAACAGTACACTACGTTAGGGGTTTGGGAAAAGAATTTACTAAATGATAAATCAGAAACATGCTGCTGAAAAGAAGGGTTTAAAAATGTGTATCCCATTTATTACGCTTTAATTGAATAAACGTTTGCATATGAAATTATAGAGGTTGACAATTGCCGTTAACCAAATGACAAACAATTAAAGAATAACTATCACATTCCGACGCGTCACAATTGGCGTGAAAAATCTCCTATATTTCCGCAGGTTGTATAAATGGTGGTATTGTTGAATAATATATCTCTTTAACATGTTCCTGGTAAGGTATAGTAGCAAATAATTGTAATGCTTGCTGCATGCTCTTTAAGTGTGTATGTTGTTTGTTAATTTTCTGACTGAGGTCATTATTGTTATGTCATTTTAGATCTGGTGTATACCGCTAGCCGCTGAATCGTGTATACGATCCGTCAGTATAAAAGCCTTGAGATGACATGCAGGCGCATGTCAACGAATTCATTAAATACACTAATCAAAAACAGTAAACACATACGTAAAGGCAGTGAAATTACATTTTTCAAGTAGAAATACGATTTGAAGGTATATAATTGTGGGAGAGGATGCATAGTAATATGCACACGGAAAGAAGGCGTGAAAAATAAATTAGTTTTTCCCAATATTGCTGTTGGCTTGGTTGGAATATGGGGTACCATTATTCAGAACTGTAAATAATAATTGAACCATTTAAGCCAGGTTACCTCCTTTACTATTTCTTGAATAGTTGAGTTGATATATGGATAGGTAATACCTTTTTCAACGCATTAATTTGCAATCTTTGTACAATATAAATGATAGCTAATGTTTGCAGAAATTAAACAAAGAATTTATAGAATGCTTGATTTAATGCTTAATCAATAACATCGAGTATTTATATAGGTGGTACAACAAATCAGTGTGTGTCTGACAATCCCTCTGTGAACTGCACATTTGACACGTCGACCTGTTCCTATACCACAGTTGCCTTATCAGGGGCAGCAGTGTGGAGTTTCAGCTACGGCTACTCTCATTTTTCAAATCGTAAGTAATAATTAAGTTGTCCGCAATATATATATATATATATATATAAATATATATATAAATATAAATAATATTTATATATATATATATTTGTAATTCTGGGAAGTTTCAATAAAGTTTGGTAAGAAAGTTTTAAGCTATGACAATTTGAGTTTGTATATGTTGTATAGTAGCAATACTACAGTTTGGAGAGTAGCTCACGAAACTTGTAGCGTCGCTGTAATTGCTTAGTTTACTTCGACCGAGACAGCGATGTCATTAGTCAACGGGTTATTGCTCAATACTTTGTGTTAATCTTTGACTAAAGGGTTGGAGGAGTCGGCGATCTATCAATTAACTATATGTCAGAAACAACACCTAGGATCTATGCATAAGTTGAATAGAGACAAATAGTTCGGTTGGAAAATTGAAGTACGATAAGCCTCTACTGCTTTGCAGGACCTAGAGTCAGACCATCATTAAGTTTCCTAGATAGTAATACATATATATCTTCTATTTCAACTCGGAGCAACGTTCCAATCACACTAGGATTCATTGAGGTGACAGTGTCAGTTTAGATCATTACACATACTAAGACTATATAGCATTTGTCCAACATATTTATGTTTAACAGTTGACCAGAATCTATAAGTTAAGGTTCTGTTTCCGGGTCAATCATAACATAGGCTGCTATCATATTACATATTAACTTTGCATGTGCTCTTCCATCACACTACTTCTACATACAACCACAACCGCATACAAAGCAAAACAACAACAAAAAAAAATAACAAAGAAAAAAAAAACAAGACCTCTAAAAAATTAGATATGAACGACTTAGCTGTGTACTGGCCTAGAAGCAATTTATCTTAGTCTGACTCCACCAATTTACCTACTTTACCTATGGGTGCTATTTATGACTGTACATTAATTTCCGCTTTTAGTTTGTGCTTTCAACTATGATAAACGAAGACATGAATGAATATATATTGCAAGAGATGGTGCTAGAGACACAAATTAATAATAATAATAATAATAATAATAATAATAATAATAATAAAATAATTTGATGCCAGTTGAGGAGAGGATCTTGATCAATCTGATTCGAAAGAAACTGACGGGTAAGGCAATTAAACCCTTAAGACCAATAACAGACCCTTCAAGCTAATTTTGACATGCGCTGACATCTGTAGTTTATAATGTTTCTCTCGTTGACCACGTTCTTTGTCAGTAAATCAGTGATTAGACTATATGGGCAACATTCATAAAAACAGGAGAGATTGTCCGGCTGGGTTGAAATAGCAGCCGATTTGGGTTTCAACTTTGTTTCTGTTATGCCTTGGCATTGATAAAGTAGGTAGACAGGCATAGCTAGGCAGTAGAGGGTGATCGTGATTCAAGCTTACATCGGAGCTAGTTTTCTCTGTTTAACTTCCACATGGATGATAGGTCCCCTCGAAAACATGTCATTATGTCGTTATTTCTTCTTATATTATATTTTACCTTCGCTTTAACATATATATATATATATATATATATATATATATATATATATATATATATGTACCAATATATAATATATATATATATATATATATATATATATATATATATATATATATATATATATATATATATATATAAAGCCGCGCAGCTAGACTTATGTCCTCGAGAGCATGCAGTAAGGATTGGTATTTTGACCAAGATTTCCATCGCATGAGAGCGGCTTTTGGTTTATCATTTGATTGCTTATTATTGGAAAAAATGAAGCGAGAGATACTTCAGTGACTAAAACCTTAACCAATGAAACTAAGTGCATGGTTGTCAGTATTACTTTCTTACTGTGATTTGTTGTGCTGAGGTTATGTTTTAATTTTATTTTAAGTACGTTGGAAAAGTGAAGCGTATACTTGCTTCATATAGGATTTCCTGTATATTTCTTTTCACTTCACCATAACATTATCCGTATCTGCAGTTTTATTGTACATTATCTTGAGCAAAACTGTGTCAACAAAACTTCTAACTTTCCATAGTATATCAGATATAGACGTGACAAACTTTTCCTTGTATCTCATTACGACTTTTTGCATCAATCATTATGTTCACGAACATTAAATTCCTTAGTTACAAATCTAAGACTATGGCTGCTAATTTAAAACAAAAGCAATTAATTTGACGTCACTAAATAAAATGAATTATAGAAACATACTAAATTGTTCACAGACTTTTGCTATTTTAAGTTCTGAACCCTACTCAGGAGATGATACGATAGCTTTCACTATCACTGTAACACAAATTGAAATTAAAATAAACTGCATGGTTAGAACCGTAACTCTGAGCAACTAGCACTGGTATTTCTAAACACTAAACGGAAACATACAACGTTAGTGTCCCTTATTACATTCTAAAAATATGTAACATATTATCGATTTCGAGGAGATAATCAAAATATGGAAAAAGGTAAACCATTTCTTTAACTTCAAACCTTATGCAGAGACGTTGCATCATGCCATTATCATAAACAGGAACAATAATAACCACAACACCAACACAGGTCACCCCAAAACTGCAGATTGGTATAAAGTTTCAATCATGTATGGGTGAGGTTTAATTCATTTTCCACCCTCACCCAAGCAAAAAACTATTTAATTTGGAGATAACGCTTAAAAATATTGTATGCTTTTGTGATGTTTAGTATAAAACCTGAAGGTCTGTTTTTTTCTTCTTTTTTTTAAAAAAAAGTAACAATAATAAAGAAATACAATTGTAAGCACATACATTAACAGTTACGTTTATGCAACAACAACAATGCTAACAATTTTAATGGCAATACTATTTATTATTTTATTGTTTTATTAATATTATTAGTATTATTGCTATTATTATTATTATTATTATTATTATTATTGATATTTTTATTATTATGTTAATGATTAAAATCAAAAGAACAAGAACAACATCGGATTTAAATATGACATCAGTACAGTGTCATAGTAATAACACATTTCCTGTGTTTAAGGCTGCATTTCTGGAATAATCTCAAATAATCTGAAAAGTCCCGTTTCGCGCAGAGGATCAAACATAAGCTTAGAAATGCTTAGCAGAAGATATAAAAACACTGGGGATCTCTATATAAATTTTTCATGAATTTCAAACTATAATAGTGTCAACAGCTAACCGTGTATTTAAAATTAATATTTATAAGTTACGACATGCCCAAGTAGATCTTTTTTGGATAATGTTAACAAAACCTTTTTGCTTCAGTTTTGCTGTAAAATATGTCTGTCATTGATTACACATGCGGCACATTTAAAGCGACGTAACTTTTCAAAAGATTGAGTTTGCATGAAGAACGTTACATGATACAGGTATTACGCCGCCATTAGCTTCTAGAAGTGGGACACTTGAAAACGAGCTAGGGACGTAAAAACTGGATATTTTTTATATCTAATATATTTCTTCGTCACTTATGCATACCAAACAAAGTTTCCCAAAACCATAATAATGATGTACTAACTCGTGACACCGCTTTATGTAAAATTGCTAATGGCGGGTAGAATTGTAATCCTGAGTTTCCGGGTAGGCAAGCTTTTTGTTTCGGGGAGTGGGGGTAAACAGAAAACAATTAGAAAGCCAAAACAAATACTTAACTCAAAAGTTGGGTGAGGACGTAATTACTTTATGGTACAAAGATAACAAATGAAATGAAATAGATGAGGAGAGGAAAAAAATCTACGAAGAAAGGCAACAACATCTCTATGTTACATAGGTTAGCAAAGAACAAAAAGTTCTTGCATGAAAAACTAAATGGCTAAATGTCAACACAAAATTAAGGCGCGTGTAACAAATAGGGATAACTGTTTAATCAGTTCATACTTGACAACAAAGGATTACACTGTTGGATAAAAGACAGTTTCCTAGTTTACCTACTTATAGATTTCTCATTACCCAAAATTATATAACTGGTAAAAATAGTATTATTGATACTGCATAGAGATGTAAATATCTGCTATATTCTAATTGCTCTGGGAAATATTTAAATTTAACTTTCTCATTAGACATTTGAGGATAAATAGAGCGTGCTGAAATAATAACATTATTACTAATACAAATAATTTAGAAGTAAGTCAAGAAATATTCGGATGCATGAATTATAATTGTACTAGTAAAAATAACAAAAAGGTAGAAACATAGCACAAAATAGTCTGATGTAAGAGTACAGATGAGATTATTATAGAAAGAGTGTCTTTATTTTAGAAAAAGGACTTTTCTTGCCAGGCTAGATTTTATGGTAAAGGATTAATATTCCCGTGTGTTGTAGCTGGAAAAAAAGCACTGGGAAAATAACAAAGGCTTTCTACGTTTCTATGAAAGAATTAGAAGAAAACAAAATACAATTTTCAAAGTTAACTTTGTATATTTTTTTTCTTTACTTTATCCGAGACGTAAAGCTAGATGCGAATAATGCATCGCTATAGATTATTCATAGCGCCATGAAACACGATATCCTCGCAATGACAACGATAACTAGGTTACCTCACGCGGCTTATCGCTATTCCATTATTAGTCTTTAGCAAATCTTGCTTGCCATTTCTTAGATAATAGATCCCATCCTATACATGTGGTTATTTCTAGTTAGTTTGTTCTTTTTTTTTCGTTTAGACCTTTTTTATTATCTTTGATAATTTTTCATCTCTTTGCCAAAATGCAAATATGTATTATTCTACACGCGTGTATTTGTCTCTGTGCACGTATTTCGCTGTCCTTTAAGCCTTGATTTAGGTTGAAATTTAGGGAAACTTTGTCATTTTCCCCGCGCTGTTTTGCAGCTTTTGTGTCATTATATCATATTTTTGCTGACGGTTTGGAGCTTCATATGATCATTTTATTTCTTTGAAACTTCTTGGGAATCCGGCGCCTATCACAGCCTAGGTCGTTATCTATCTATCTATCTATCTATCTATCTATCTATCTATATATCTATCTATCTATCTATCTGTCTGTCTGTCTGTCTGTCTGTCTATCTATCTATCTATCTATCTATCTATCTATCTATCTATCTATCTATCTATCTATCTATCTGTCTGTCTGTCTATCTATCTATCTATCTATCTATCTATATATCTATCTATCTATCTATCTATCTATCTATCTATCTATCTATCTATCTATCTATCTATCTATCTATCTATCTATGGATCTATCTACCTCTCTCTATATCTATCTATATGCACTCCTCATTTAAAAAAAAACAAGCTCTATGTTACATTTCAGCATTATCGGGAGTAGCCTACTACACGAATAGAGATGGGTTTGAAACTGACCAGGCGTATCTAAAATCCCCTGAATTTTCAGTTAATAAAACCAATTCTTATAGTATAGAATTCTACTACTGGATAAATGCATCCGGTGAAAATGTCTTGTCAGCCTCCATAAGTATGGACGACATTTCCCACAGTGTGTGGGAAATGCCATCACTTCACCGAGAAGAAGAGGAAACATGGATGTACCAGTGTGTAAATCTTGGAGAACTTGAGGCTGCTATTAGTCTGTCAGGTGAGACCTAGACATGTATTGTCGCTTTTCGTGTTTCTGATGATTGCGATAATAGTGTGATTGCTGATAATTGTGGTAATAGTATCTAACACTTTTACTCAGGTCATTATAATTGCCCGTGCAGTTGATACCAATAGCAGACTTACGATATAGTGTACTAGTGATCCAAGGAGAAAAAGCCGCTCCATATGCATCTGTAATTAAATTAAAGTGCATGATAATTAGAATATTACTTCATAATATCTGTTACATGATATTATTAAATTGGACATAAAATGCTTAGATAAAAATGATTTAGTTCAATAATTCACTCGACATTGCATTGATCGTTTAGATTTATGCATACACATTTAAATGCAAGCCGTAGCAAATAAATTCATGTATTTTCGTTGCAAATGACTGTCAGCATTTACAACTAAAAATCATTTAATTTAATTATTTTACACAACCGCGTTAGATTTCAAGCAAAGATATGTCATATTTCACCATGAATGACAAGTAGTTCATGACTTCTATGCTAGTGTTGGTAAGTACGAAAATATGAATACTATCGGTTGTTGATAACACTCTCATACTACTTAAAACAAACTAATTTACCACATACAAATTTCGAAAAAAATTAATTAGAAACACAACAAGTTTATAAGCATTTACTAGTTCAACACTCTTCGTTATTGGTTCTTTTCAGTGTACTTTTTGGCGACGAGAGGAAGTCATAGAACCAGGACTATTGCGATTGATAATGTCGCTTTTGGAGCAAGAACTTGCACATGTGCGTACTGAATATTTTAAAAACTAAAAATACACTCCTTTGTTCTTTGCTGAATGTTGTTTTGTCGAGAATCATACATATCTCTTGGACACGGGGACTTGATTAAATGACCAACTCCCTTATACGTAGCACAGAGTACGCAAACTTTACGATAAAACAGTCGTATAATGTTCAAATAATTCATTATATTTGTTATGAAAGATTTACCTTGCGTATATTGTAATTGGAAAGATACGATTATGAGAGAGAGAGAGAGAGAGAGAGAGAGAGAGAGAGAGAGAGATAATTGCTTCGCTCGTCATTCGATGTGTTGAGTTTTCGACCTTCCTACAAGAAGCAGGTTGCGGAGAAAGATTCAGCCATATTTGATTTGAGCTTGCAAAAATTATATTGTTTTGAAAACTTTATACAATTCATAGAACATTATCAACAGGATGAATCTCTTTTAACTATTGGCCTTACTCTATCTTCTTTTCCTTCATAATATATTGTGATGGTAAGGTTTATGGTCACACCCATCATTTTTGTATCCGTTATTAATAAGAAATAAATATTATTTTCTTTTCTCTCCCAGACGGACTTCAGGCCGGAATATGCGACTTTGAACAGCCAAGTGTTGCAGCTTATTCCATCAACTGTACAAACTGCAAAACGAACGCCCCATTGTACAGGTGGCACTGGGCAAAAGGTGCAACTCCTTCGAACGGTACAGGTCCAAATGTGGACAAAACCTTTGGCAATAATACAGGTATGTATATACACAAACACAGTAGCAGAATAACACAAATGCATATTGTCATTGGGATCAAGAGTGCATGTAGCACTCCCTGGAGGCATTATATTTGCAACTGATCGGTTTTAAATTTCACAGACTTTCAAAGTTACACCAATTTTACAGACTTATCAGCGTGAAGAAAAAAAAACGTTCTGAAGTTACTGATGCTTATAAATTATACATGAACCATTTGGGAGTATATTTTTGAAAGACGCTATATTCACCATAATCTATCGATTTTCATTAATGTACTGACAACCCATCATTCAGGTATATCGCGTTTTTCGTGCAGTACACAATTAATTTTCTGTTAGATTTAATCACGACTGAACATCAATTACGACTTACAGTTTATGAAACATTATCTCGGTTCATCAAATACTGTGACCAGATATGACGTTTTTTAAATTAATTTCTTCACGCATTACAGGTCATATAACATTTGCTACTTTTCATAGTCTCCTCATTTTGATCTTTGCGGACTTGCTTATGCATATATATTTAATTACAAAAGCATCGATAAACCTAAAATATCCATTCTTGGCCAATACAGTATCGCATATCCTAAGCCAACGGCTTTGTATTATCCTGTTTGAAATAAAAGGAACAAGCGTGATTTTTTTATTCTTACATTAATGATCTTCAACATAATTGTTATGCAATTATATGTTTGTGGTAAAGTACAAGGAGATCTCTTAGTCTTAATTGTATAACATCTTGATCATCAATTTACAGGCCGATACATGTACGCCGAAGCTACTTATAGACTAGAAGGTGATGCAACGGCGTTAATTTTTCCATCTGTTAGCACTAACAAGACATATCAATCCATCCAGTTCTTTTATCATATGTATGGAAGTGATATTGGAGCACTTAGGGTAAGTTTGAAAAGAGCATATATAACAAAATGTTATTCTCCGGAAAGTCACAATCAATTTTTGCATGATATAATTTTCAGGTGAGTCCGTACTTCCATACATAAATGGTATAAACTACTCTCCATACTTTTAAACTAGAGGAACATATATGGTTCGACACCGCATGTGCCGACGCATTTCCAGAACAGATTGTCTTATAAAAATATCATTTTAGACCCAAGTGCAGCCTATTCCCCTGCCCTGGACATGTTGCAATAATGTAGCATTCGCTAAATATAATATGCATATTTCTTTGACAAGTGGATCAGTCAAAAAATGTGTAAATGCTATCTTAGCATTTTCCCTTCTAAGAATGGTACAATATAAAGAGTGGCAAGATTTTTGTTATTTGTGCCATTTGCAGTAATTTAGGGTGTTTTTAAAAAGATTCACCATATCCATTAGGTCACAAAAGCAGTTTGGCGGGAAAACTCAAAGTCCTTACGCAACGTTTGACTTTTGCTTTCAAACATTGTTATCAATTGCATTGACCAATGAAATGTCTGAGGCAACCTTCAGCTAGTTCTCATCGCAACCTTTGAGTCCTTCTTTGGCGATTTGTTTTGTTCAATGTGGAAAATCTGCCATTCAGACCTTTAGTGTCCGATATATGACTATCGCCGTTAGTTGTTCGCGATCGTTTCATTGCTTATCATATGACTGACATAGTCTGAATGCCTTATTTAGAAGTATTAAGAAGCACATTTTCCATGCTGCTATAATAATTCAGACAGTCTAAAACTCACCAAGCACTAAAACAATTCCAGTATTTATATCCCTCAAATTAAGTTGTGGTTTTGCAACCATTAACGCAAGCACTGATGTTTTTACATTTTTTAAATGGCGAGTCCTTTGTCAGTAAATGATTTATTTTATGTTCAGCTTTAATTTTTATTTTAAAGAGTTAAAAATATGTAATTAGGGTACTTGTAAATGTCAGCATTTGCTTCTGGGCCAAAATCTCCATTAATTTCCCTGAATATAGTGTCTCTGGATACGATGTTTGACTCATATTTGATAAGATGCTGTACCTTTCCTTTTGTGTTGTTGAAGATATAATAAAAAAGAAGAGACTATATTGTGCATATTGAAATCTGTTAAGATATTTACCCTAGGTCGCCCTGGAGTCAAATGGCAGAGAAAGTATAATTTGGCAAAAATCAAAAGCGCAAGGAGATTTTTGGACACGAGATTGTGTAATGCTGCCAGCAGACGCAACAGTAAAGATCAAATTTGTTGCCGTAAAGGGGGCCGGACCGTTCGGAGATATAGCTGTCGATGATATTCGTTTGCTGACTACATCCTGTCCTCGTAAGTTTAAACTCGTTCACATAATAAACACAAAGCTCTTGTTTGATTATATTTGTAAGAACATTGTCTTTTTGTATCAGAGTGTATACAAATTTTGTTTTCGACTTTATTTTTGTTTATATATATATATATATATATATATATATATATATATATATATATATATATAAATATATATATATATATATATATATATATATATATATATAAGAACTTGTAAAGGATACTAATTTATTTATATTTTGACATTCATGGTTTAAGTGATCGCTTTGTGATAATTAGATATCTAACGTAAAATGTAAAGTAATGACAATTGTAGCTTACCTATGTGTTAAAATGTATGCAAAGCCTTACCTTTTGTTGCTTTTTTGGACAAAATATACAGTCCTACGCAATCTTGCCTATCAGTTGAAAGACATAGAGGATTAAGATAGATCAATCATACAGACTTTAATATAATTTACACAAAAGTAGCTATTTTAAGTGTAAGTATTGTGTAAATTGGTATATTTTAGAGCGCATACTATTTGAGTAGCGCTACTAATCTGACTGGTGACTAAAACGTTTATACTATTTTTTACTTCCGCTAATCGCTCCGTTAGTGTCGAGTAAATATTAGGTCGAAACATGTTCAAACTTGTAAACAAAAAATGAAAGTTATTATAGAAAAAAACCCCTAACTAAATATAACAATAAATACACTTAAACTGCAAAACATGACAGATAACAGTTGTGTGTTGCAAACAAGATCGCATTATATAAGCAAAACAGGACTCGGTTATCATACCCGTGTCAGTTTTAGTCGCTATACATCAGAAATAATAAAAATGACCTGGAATAAAGTAATGAAGCAAAAAAAAAATTTTTTTTTACAAATAAAATTAAAAAAACAAAGACTCGTAAATAACTTTGCAGGATAAACGGGTAGGGTGAGGGCCGACACAATTACCTATTTATAATGAGAATGAAGTATGTGAATTCACAACTTTAAGTTAAACGTAACTACAACCCTAATCAGACGATAAAGAATTTTGTAAGATATATTTAGTTGCGCTTTGGGGTGATGTAAGTTTTACCTCAAGCACATTATGGCGATATTTTTTTCGACGAAGGCAACACTATCTTGTTCAATGAGATAAAAATATATCCGCATTAGAGCTTCAGTTCTTTTCCAGACCGATCTCTTAACATGCTATATTCAGGTGACGCATTGACTGTTCGAAACCAAGGACAATTACATGGATGATGAAATCACGTTCAGTACTTGTTGAACTATTTTTAGAGAGTAACGATCAGTATGAAAAACGTCTACTGCATACATTTTTTTTCAGACGCTATCTCATGCTTGAAAAGTTTCAAAGAATGCGGGTATTCCAGGTCATCCACTAGCAGTAATTTCACGTGGGGATGGAATGGAGAGATAGCGGGTAAGTATCGTACAGAAGGAAGGGCACAACGCTAACAAGAAACAAAACATAAAATATTTTTTTTTATCCTAACCATGTTGAGTCTAAAATGGTTTCTAATATTGATAGTTTGCAACTAAAAATTCATGCTTTTAATTACAGCAGTTATAATGTTTGCCCATTTTAATAACATTTTGATTTCGTTTATTCAAATATTTATGTTTGTCTTGCAATTATATCAATGTGACATAATAATAGACAACTTGATACGAAAGGGTTGGGTGTTTGTCACCAAAATATGCTCCTTTTCTTTGTCGTTTGCAGGACAATGTAATTGTGTACTTTAGAATTTTATAAGCGCTCCCAAAGAGTGTCATGGAAAAAATCTAAAAGAAATTATCAAAATTTGCTTTACTTGCTTGTGGACCCATACAAGAACGTTCAGTTCCCACTCGATGCCCGTCTCTTCGATTCTTTACCATGACTGTGCATTTGTTTCCTTTATACATATGTGCAATATTTTTCTTGTGTTCCTTTTAATTACATACCGGACATCTTATATTTTGCATGTATTCGTATTGCTTTTCTATACCTAATATTCGTATTATAAAGCAAAGTGCATGATAGTAATGCCATTATGATTATGGTCAATATTTTGGAGTCCTCGCACTTTAAAAAGTATATACTAATTGTCTTCGGTGATGTTTGTCTTTTTCTTTGTATTAGGCTTGTATCTAGGATTCATAATTCTTCTTCCGTTACAAATATGCTCAATAAGGAAGTTCACTGTACTAAAAATAGAATTGAGTTTTCTTAACAAAGCATTGGACTAATTGAAACTGCAATCGAACAGCTGACTTAAAATAGCTGTTTCCGCAAACAATCAATTAGTAGCGTCATGCAAGTAATTAAATAATGGAGTTCAAAGCTTACAGACAGAACGACGCTTTTATGGCATTCTTTACATCTATTATTTGCTCACAATTATTGTTTGCTAACGATGCAAGTAAAACTATTTTACAAAGCTGATCATTCCGTACATATTATGCTGCAGCTCCGTCTCCGCTGAGAGAATGCAACTTTGAAAGTGGAACATGCAATTTCACATCTGACTACTGGCAAATAGTAAATGCACCATGGACATCCTACTGGGGAGTAACCTTTATTGATCCTACCTATTCCGAAAGCGGTAAGCCTTCATATTTTCCTTGGCTAGGGAAGTCACTGGGTATTTAGAAGGTTTAAATATATAAAGAAAGGTTGGTTATTGAATTAGACACACAATATGAAGAGCTTACGGTATACATACCCCAGAACAAATACATATCCAGAGCTAGAAAGAATTATAATGTGTAAGGTACTTTGATTTCATTCATAGTTATTCAACGAGAAGGAGCTGGTTATGTGATGGATTAACTGTGCATGTGTCGATATAATTAAACTTGATATTCCTGATACAGAAGCTCCTCGTTCACGGTGAATGGTTATATCACACCAACGACATGTAGACAGTAACTGTACCACTTGAAACATTTAAGATAGGCATGCATGCCATTCGTAGACATTGACGAACACATTTTTTTGTGCTACAGAAGCGTGTGTCAATCAACTCCTTGCGTGTCACTTGTGTAAAGACTTATATAAATGTCACCGATCGAAACTGCTATTTGACAGTTTTCATGTACATTATTTATGTCATCCTCATTTTCCAAGTAAGAAAATACAACAATAAAAGCGTCAATATCACCTTGCACAGCATTAGCTTTCAATCCTACCATACATGTTCTAGATATGTAGAAGAAAAATTGTATGCACACTAACACGTGCAGGGTAAGTTTAACTTATTCCAATCAGCTGACTTTTGGCATCTGACCAAGATATGTTATTGCAACATTAAATGCAAGCATTGAAACAACACTTTGAAAAGCAGTTTAGAAGAAAAATGGAAAGAAAGTACTGCTATTGGAAAAAGAGTTGACGACAATTCAAGTGCATATTGCGATTTTTTATATACAGACTTACAGGCGAAGGAACCAAATAGCAGAACCTAATTTAAAGTTTTTGCCATTAATGTTTCTTCTACTGTATTCACGGTAATATATGCGACAATGATTAGGAGCCCACTTTTGCTCATCAACAATAAATGATCGATCAATTGAGTGATTGTTTTAAGTGGCTGTTTTGATCAGTGTCATATTTCAGTAAATCTCAGTTTTCTCTGTGTTGGTTTGGACCGTAAGATAGGAATGAACAAAAGCTTGGAGATGTTCTACTTCAATGCAGTTTGAAACTAAAACATTTGAATATCATTTCGTAGACGAGCAGAGGCTTTTCAACGCAATATAAGGTTAAAAAAAGAGAAACGATATAGAACGAACATAATTTTATTCGATTCTGAAAACTCCAAACTCCTGGCTCCAATTCAATCCAAAAATATGTCTGTATATACGAAGAATAAAATCTTTTCTTATTGTTGCAGCATATGTCTCACGAAGACTATTTTATATTATTAAATGTTCGCATATTTATTTCAGGAGTACAGTAGAGTTTACACTAATATAAATTGTGGTATCTAAAGTAGTCTATCATAACATCTATACATGCCATCACATTTCTCGCTGATGTGTTTTAACAGTCTGCGTTTCAAGAATTTATATCACTTACTAGCATCTAAATCATTTTAAGTAAAGAAAATTACACGTCGAACTATGTAAACTTGAACATATATTTTTTCTTCCAAAAGATGTTTTTTCTGAAGCATCACAGACCAAAGCTGATAGTAAAAGAGATATTTTATTCATGCTATTTCGTGAATCACCTTTAGTTGCGCTATTTAAGAAAATCCATCACGTTTAAACCATGAAGTAAAACCACACATACACACACACCGTGTGTAACTCCATTATATTTTTTTCTGTTTAGGTCAATTCATGGTTATGCAGGGGAACTACTACTATATGGGTGGATATCTACAGTCAGCTGCATTTTTGGTGGAAACCAACGACTGCGAATTATCATTCTTATACAGTTATTACACATTTAGTTATGTCTACGTCCACGTGTATCAGCATAATAATAACGGTTCCAGCGTCTATCTTTCACAAGATTACTACAGCTATTACAATTCTTCAAATATGTGGACCAGAAAGACGGTAATGTTGATACAAATGAAGGAAATGGCCTTTATATCCATATATGTAAGTGGATATCAATTCGCATTTGCTGTGGATGAAATTCAATTCTCAAATTGTGGCAAGTATCAATGTTAACTGTGCTAACCCTCCAATTAAACCTCTTGTTGTTTACATAGTTTTCACACTTTTGTCAATTACAAACGTGTATTACACACGATGACAATTGCAAGGACATGGATATGTTCCACTATGTTTCACATTGGGTAAGACATATTTTTACCTACGGAAAATCAAGTTGTTGCAAAGCAATAGTTGATGTTGTTATTTTTGGTGATGTTGTAAGAATTTAAAATGCGACTTTTTCAGTAAGGCGTGGGGAAGATTGTATTGTCTAAGTCTTCGATCCTACGACTTCTCTAGAATCCTGAAGATCACTCGCTTATGTGTTCAGTAAGCATTTGGTAGTGTACGTTCGGCTGCAGGTGCTAACGAGTGTGTATATTTTTTTAGCTATTTATAAATTTAATAATGTTTTTAATGTTGCATACTATCTACACGTGTGTTGAAAAACTCCAAGTTTCTTTCATAAATCGATCTAATTATTTTGATTGATTGATCAAATTGTTCTAAATGTTCTTGTTATCTCATTGAAAAAGTATTTGATATTGAACATTCAACAGATGCTTCGATAGGGACAACGGAAGGTGAAGTAGCAGAGCTGATGTCTCCAACATTTTCTCATCTCGGAGGGAAACACTTCTTGACATTTTACCACACAATTACATCCAATGACGTGATCGAGGTATGAACTTATATGTAAATGCCTTCCTTTTTGTGGAGGGGGGGGGGGGAGGGGAACGAACTTTGTATATATATAACCTTCTCCTGTACCGTTATATTTCGACAGTGAGTACACATATTTTAACTTGTATTTCTATACGGAAGAAATTCATGTTCTATCAGATCATAAATTTAGTTAGTGTTCGTACATTTGTTTCTTCAAATAAGTGTCCAGTAGCAATTTGCTCATCTATGCTTACACGCGTGCGTTACTGTGTGCAAATGTTTTGACAAAGTCGAGCACATCCCTTAAACAAAAGCTGAGATGGATACTGTGCATTTCTGCATGTGATACACGATAAAACTTCTAACTGTTGAGTAAGAAAGCTTAGAATCGCAATATACGTTGTGCTGAATATTAGAGGCAGGGGTTGGCTAAACGTATATGGAGGACCAATATTTGCAAGACTATAAACAAATAGTTTGACACTGAGAAACGTAACTCCAATTGTACTGGTCGTATTTTGAATTGTGAATGGATTAAATGTTTAACATATCTAACATAAATTGTAATAATCATGATACATTTTGGATCTCTAATGATGATTTTCATATAACAATCACATGAAAAGTTTTCCTCAAAATCATCCATATGTGGTGTATTTAAATTGTCCTCTTTAAATCCGGAATTTCGTCAACTTTGACGATAATATTCAGATCCGGAACTATTGACTTATTTACGTAATTATTCATGCATGGATATTTATATCGATATATATGAGAGTATATTTATATATTCATCCATCCATCGATGTCTTTATCTCTATCTTTCAATCAAGCTCTTCAATTCATCCTTTCATTCATGATTACCACACTCCCTACAGGCCTGGGTTTGTAGAATAGGCTCGATGAGTCCTCGCTGCGTGTCGAAAGACGCAAATGACCAGTTTTCGATAGTTGGGTTCCATTGTCGTTGGACGAGAGGATCCCGGTAGCTGAATAGAGGAGAGGCCTATCGTTGCCGTTCTGAAGTATCACACTGACGTGGCCTCAACTTCAGCTCAACGAGAGGTCAGAAGGCCCCGGTCTGTTCAGTCTTGTTAGTCATGCCAAACTTCATGGTATATGCTAAATATATTCCTTTTAACTGAGGTGCAAACATTTAAAAAGTCACATTTGTGATTAATCAGCAAAGTTTCTTCTTTGCTACAGCATATCACCTTGTGTAGCCCTGACATTAGACACGCGATAAATGAGCGTAAATCTTTGTCTTCTTGTTGGGCTCAGAGGCGAGCGAGGAGCACAGGTGACGAAATAATTTTCTTACGTTATGGAACAACCAACCAAACATACAACCAGTAGGATTAGTAATATATGAAACCAGTGACTCGGATGAGGAAACTCGTCCTAGTCGGATACATTGGCCAAGATTACTCTACATTAAATCCAGTGATGAGAACCAAAAACTAGCAAAGCTATCAATTTTTGTGATAGCTAAATAACTTCAGGGCTTTCCCGGGGAACCAAGAAGTGTGACAATAAATAGTATTTACTTATAGAGTGTAGCTGCAAAACTCACTCTGACTATATACTTCGCTCCAATTGCGGTTTGTGGAGATATTCATTTAGGTGTTTCCACAAAAATCTCTCAAGTCGTCAAAAGCTGTTGTTCAATCTAGAGGTTTTGATGTCTGCAGTTAGTCTGAATTGTTTGAAAGCTCTTCTCTCAAAACGTCTCACAAGTGAAACGAATCAACATTCGCCGTAACGGCAAGTTGAATCTCACAAACACACACATCTTGACATAAGACTGAGCTCCTTTGCCTATATCGATCAATTCCGGGTTCTTGAACATCCCGGTTGACCCTTTCATTTCTAGTCCTATGCGGCGTTTAAGCTGTCAGGAATATTGTCACCACAACGATGGCTGCAAGTGGATGCCAGTCAATCCCAAATATGGGCAGGAGGGTCACGAACGTGCGTCCTATTCAGGATAAAGCTACTGTGCGAACTACCAGGAAGAAGCTGTTTCATACTCTACAAACTGCCGTAAGTGAAAATTCGAGAAACAAATCGAACGCGTGAAATAGGTGAAAAGTATAATGTTTCCTGAGGCAAGGAAATGGTGGAGGCACAAGTCCACATAACACAGCTAGCAAATCCTACGCCAGCGCAGGTAAAGTGAAGAAGAAATCTGCGACAAATACTGTTAGCATTCAGACAGACATTACATTGACAGAACGTCATTCCAAATTCACAGTCTTGACACCCCAAACTCGTGTTTTCAGCCAGCCAAAGCGAAAGAGAATTAGATAACTCAAACAATCACTATGACAGTATAGCGATAAGGAAACATAATGCTGCAGACGAAAACCAACTAACTCCAGACCACTAAAAGTGCAGCAAGCCATTAGCCTTGGTGGACATAGAATCAGTGTGACACGCAAGATTATAAACTCTCTTACCAAGACACCGGTTAGATCTGCTCAACAAAACAGCAGCCGACCGCTGGTACCAGTGGTAATCCATGTTCTAAACCAGATAAAGAGAAGAGAAGATTCAAGACTTTACTAGACTCCAGAAAGAATCTCATTTTTATATCAAGCTGTTTAACAAGTTTTGGAGTATAGAGAATATGGACACTGGAGAGCACCTGCTATCGCACGTGGGAAAGCTCCCAGATGGACCGTACTTCCAACACATACAAAATATGGCAGACACTATAATACAATGTAATTTTCGCACTTTACACACACATATTGATAAAATCAGTCCTCTGCTTAAAGAATATGATCATATAGATCTTTGTCTTCAGAAGACATTTCTAAACTTAAACGATAGAGCTAATATTAAAGAAACTTCACAACGCACAACGGTTTTTCAGTCAATATTGATAAGGCTGCTGGAGAAGTGTATATTATCATAAAGATCAAAACTCCTCACAGCCAAATAAATCTCTGTACTACTTTTACAGACCGCAGCCGTTCATGTGTCCCTAAATAAGACACTTTCATTTTTCTTAATGTATATCCTTCAAAGCACTCCAATCGATCAGTCTGATCTTATTGAACAGGTACCAACACCTTTTAACTTTGCGATTTTAACGGCCACGATACAATTTAGGTCTGTAAAGATATCAGCGAGAGTGAATAAAGAATTGAAGACTTTGTTTAAAAACAATCTTTGCCTTTTTAATGAGAATTATCATACCTACCTCCCTCATGTCACAGAATTATATGCATTATTAGATTGGACCATCTGCAATCCATCTCTTTTATTTGACTTCTCTTGGGAAGTTGGTGACTACCTATGTGGTAGTGACCCCTTTCCGATATAATCAAATTAAGTAATATTTCCAAAGTTCAAGGGATCGACGAGAGATGACAATTGAAGAGTGCAGATTGGAAAACGTGTCATTCCCTCTGTATTATATAGGTTACACTCTCTATTAAATCAGTATGGAATATAGTACGTAAAATCACTGAGAAAAATAAAAGCAGGCGTATAAACGATTTTGAGAAATACCTTGAAATGGTCACAACCGTACCAGAAATCTCATATACAGTAGCTGAAACATTCTCAAATAACTTCTCACAAGAGACTTATTAAAAAATTTTCGCCGTGTCAAAAATTTGATACAAATTGTTTACTAAATTTCAAATTTGCTAATGTTGAAGATTAGAACAAACATTTCACTTTCTACGAATTACAAGACTCTCATGATCGAACCCATGACACTTAAGCAGGACCAGTTGATATCCACTTACAACTCTGATACACTTACCTGACACATCTCTCAATACATTGCTAAAATGTGCAAAACAATTTGGAAATTGGCGACTTCCCGCAGCCATAACGAGAAACAACCGTGCTACCAGTATCCTAACCAGGAAAAGACCAGACCGATCCTTCCAACTATCATCCCATATCAATAACAAGCTCTGAAGCTGTTCATAAAATATAAAAAAATATAAATTGAAAAAAACTGATGATAAATGATAGGCTCCTCTGGTATCTCGAATACAAACTACTATCGGGCGCTCAATGTGGATTTATATCCCAGAGAAGCACACAATATACCATCTTGTTAGACTTGATGCAATTATTAGGGAAGCCTTTATAAAGAAAGAACATATATATGCCATCTTTTTCGACTTAGGTAAGACGTATAACACTACAAGGAAGTACAGCATAATGAAAATGACCCATATTATCTATGTCTAACAGGCCGCCTACCTAACATTATCTCCTATTTTTTTGAAAGATAAATATTGAAGAGTTAAGGTAGGCATCATCCTTTGTAAAAGCTATTCCGAGGAGATGATGCACCTAAGATCAGCATATTGTTAGTCAGTCTATTATACATCAATATTAATAGCATAGTGAAATGCCTTAATCCAGGAACTGACTGCACATTATATGTTGACGACTTTTTGATCTGCTATAGAGCAAAGATTATACATACTAACGTCAAGTACAGACAAGCTTAAACAGAGTTCAGAAATGGGCAGAGGAAGACGGGTTCAAACTTTCGAAACCTAAAACTGTTAGTTGATATGCACTTCTGCTATTTTATTCCTGTTGCGGAAGATACAACATTGTAGGCTTTATTTTCTATCGTAATTTATCTTTTTTTTACATATTTGATACGGCAGAGACAAAAGTCCAAAAGCCCTGGATTTAATACGACTTGTGGCAAACACAGATTGGGCGCATTAGTAAGATCAAAAACTTGACTATCGCTCGATTGCGTAAGATCAGCTTATAAATCTTACCAGCAGATGCTTTATTCGATACACAGTTAGGGACTTAAACTCTGGTGCACTTAGACCTTTCCCTAGATATATCCTCTATGGTGAGGTGAATGAAGCAATATTTTATCTCAGACAAACTAAACTGGCTCTTCAGTACACTCACAAACTATATTCTAATCCATCTAACTCCGCATATGATCTCGTTCTTAGACCCAAATACCAAACCTTGCACGATAAAAAACATAATTTAATTCCACCTTCTAAAACCCAAATCTGTCCTCACCTTCAAGCAGTGCAAATCAGTGTTGCAAATATCACATAATTATGTCCTTCCAAATCACCACTGTTGTTATTAAAACATCCCGAAATAATGTTTGACCTCTGCCATTTCAAAATGTCTTCAGCAATTGCTCTCCTTTTTCAGAGTAAAATCAATGAAATAAAAGCCTAGCATCGTATCCATACGTGACTGTATACAGATGGTTCGAAAGATGGAGTAAAAGTTGGAGCTGCCATTGCAACATCATCTCGAAATGGTTACCGAATAAAGTCTTAATTTTAGTGCAGACATTGCAACCATACTGAAAGCTTTATAGTACATTGAAACCTCTCAGAAACAAATTTCATCTTTTCTCATACCCTTTCTACACTTAAAGTCTTGCAAATCTTAAATCTGACAACCCGATATTACTGAAAAATCATACCCTAATACAATCTGGGGAAACGTAGTATGTACTGTTGGCTGCCTGATCGCATTTATATACATGGTAATACAAGGGCAGATCAAACAGTCAAAGAAGCGCTGCAGTAAGCCGTTTTCGAATGGAAGATTCCATATACTGACTTCAAATATTGTATGAATCAGCATGTTTGTCATTTTTTGGCAAAATGTCTTGAACGAAAAATCTTCCAAAAAACTTAAGAACATCAAGCCCACTAATGGAGAGTGGTATCCCTAATACAGAACAAATCGGAGAGATGAAGTGATATTGTGCTGATCGCGTATCGGATACACATACCTGACTCATGCATCCTGAAAGGTGAAACTCGACCGTGATGCATGCCATGCCAGTTTCCACTGACAGTGGAACACATTCTTGTGTCTTGTCGAGTGTATGGATTTCTACCACGTGAGAGAGAAGTATTTTGACGTGCACTACACGAAGAAACTGTATGAGGACGTACCATCCGAGCAAATCTTGGACTTTTCAAGGGTATCCGGTTTATGCAACAGATGCTCACCATGTTTCATGCATTTTACATGTGCTAATCTTTAAGTTTTATATTTTATCGTGTTGTACTTTATGTTTACGTTTATTTTGATGGTTGTACCTTCCTATAGTTGCAACACACTTTTACACTTCCAAAACTTTACTCTTGGTTGGCACCATATAGACACTACTGTGCTGAGGTGCCGTAAAAGACTTCTACATACATCATTTCGCCCATGAGCATAAACACGGGATAAAAGCTTTCATATTTACCGTTAAATGTATTGCTTATTATGGTTCCCGTTAGTTATTAAGAGCAACAGTCCCGAAATAATTAGATTACATTTACTTTCAATAAATAAAAGTATTCTACAAGACTTTAGGAAATTTTCAATCGTCTGCAATCATATTTGAATGAACATATTGAGAGAACCGAAAAATAATTTCACTGAATTAGTCGCCCAAAGTTGTATTTGTTCATTCGATGAAAATATATGCAAATTAACTTTTTAACAAATTAATTAACCTCAAATATATATTTTAATTCAGCAGTACAAATTATAAATGAAATGAAATTACTTTATTTCATGTTCGCATAGCTAAAGACTGAGTTACAAAAGCTTTAGTTTGGAAATTCATTTTTAAATGGCATACCATGTATATTTCTGACTAATGATAATTGTAAAATCCGTCACGAAAATACAATGAATGCACGCAATTGAAAGTTAGAATTTTGGGAATATTTCAAGCGTTTGTTTCACTGTTCAGGTTCAGCTACGAAGAAGGTCTGAGAACAGTACACAAATAGAAGAAAACATAGTTACCTTAAATTCCTTCGTAGAGGAAGACGAACTTGTGTGCATAAATCTCCCAGACGTGGTTGGCACATTGAAAGTTGTATTTCAAGCTAGAAAAGGTGACAATGAAATCAAACAGACGGCAACATCAGCTTCAATAAGCAATGTCGACCTTCTAAAAGGGCAGTGCCCAGGTAATGCTTCTGTACTTAAGGACATCATTTGCAAAAGGGCAGAACATGTCTGAAGCGTATCATGAACACTAATTGCAAAGAATATCACTTGGGTTTCATTACAAGATACAACATAGTTTTCAATACAGACAGTTTTCTTCCTAGTAAGTAAATAAATAAATTAAAACTTTATACAGAATAACATGAAACTTTTTAAATTTTAAGATTATGTAACAATATACCACCTTTTCATTAATTCCTGCCTTAGTAATTGATTGATTTGAGTTATCTACACAATCACACGAAATGCCATCATGGTCTGTAGACATTTTAATCAGCATGGAAAACCTAACGTTTCCTCTTTATAGCATTGAGTTTGCAATGGCGGAAGGAGGGATCAATGTTATAGAAAAAGAAACAAGTTGGTTTAACTAAAACTTTAAAACGGGCTTATATTGGTTGCAGTACAAAAGAAGACTAAACTTTATAGAATCTGCTTCCCAATCTGATTCATGGTGTGTAATTAAGCAAATGATTTTTCAATTTATTGAAGAAATTTGAACACCGAAGATTCAAACTAATAGCAATTATTTCTTTACAGATACCCTTGATGTGCATAACTGTACTTTCGAAGCTGATCATGTTCTGTGCGGAAGGGTAGTTTCAACTCCAGGAACATCTACATGTAATACAACGGTATATAGATGGATGAGGCATTCTGGACCAACACTGACCGACGGCACAGGTCCAAGTCACGATCATACAACGGAAATATCTGGAACTGATTTCGGTAATGTTAAAGACATGCTAATTTATCACATCATAAAGCTTTCAAAGACAATAGTTTTACATCTTACTTCTTCATATTCTTTGACCAGCATGTTCTCTTTTCATTTTGCAATAACCAATCCACTTGAACAATTGTGGTTATCTTTTCTCGGCCATATAGCGATCAATATATCGATTAATTGCTCTTTCTCGTTATGTGCCTAAATATCCGTCTAACATTCCAGTCCATTCTCTATTCTGAATATATTTTGTATTGATTTCAAAGCTGCTTATCCTCATAATTATCACGAAGTTCTAACATTGCACACAATTACTATATGAATCTAAAGAACACAAATATTGTATTTGAAAACTTCCATCAAATGTCTACAAAAAAATGTCTTATCTGATGGAAGATTGACAACGTTTATCCAGAACATTTAGCATGGTGAATAGAAGGGAAAGAAAATAAACCAAATATAAATATTATTAAATGTTCCTCTCATATTTCTATATTATATTTCTTCTTCTTCCTTTTTCTCTTCTTCCTCTTCTTATTACTGCTACTACTACTTCTACTACAACTACTGATATTTATTTTATTATATTTGTTATGTTATCATTATTGTCATACGCTACTATAGTGGTAATGTTTGTAATAGTGGGATGAACAGATCAACTACACAAGGGTCATTATTATTACTTTTATTATTATTATTATTATTATTATTATTATTATTATTATTATTATTATTATTATTATTATTATTATATTATTATTATTATTATTGTTGTTGTTGTTGTTGTTGTTGTTGTTTTTAAATATTATTATTATTATCTTTCTTCTCATTAATATTTTTATATTATTAGCTAATAGTGAGCTAAAAGCTGCTGGATATTACATGTATGCCGATGCGTCCTTCGGAAATCCGGGTGACACAACTACTCTCCAACTCAAAGAATTTACTGTTGGAAATTTCTGCTCGCTGGAATTTTTCTACCACATAAAGGGAAGTTCAGACCCTAATCTGACCGTAATCGAGAAAATTCGGAGACAGGCAAACCTGTTCAGATCCCGAAATGTAGACGTCTGGATTCCAGGATGCATAATGTTAAAGAATAGTTGCAATCTGGAAAATAATAATACGAGAATTATCCAGTTTCAGGCTCAAAGGGGTGCAACACCATATGGTGACATAGCTATTGATGACATTAGCTTGTCCCACGAACGTTGTCCTGGTAATTAATTCGTTCTTGATATTCTTATATTCTAATAAAGAAATCAGTTATTATAATTGCATCATAAGCGATACATTCACTTCCGCTCAGCCTAATTTGTTTTCTTGGTAACATATTTAATTGAACTTCCTTTTTCTTTAAACATTAAAAGTGATAAAACTCCACTGGTGAGAATTCGAATGATTATGCCAATGTATTTATACTCACATGTTATTGTCTTTTCTTGTTCTGTATTACTATATTGAATGATGGAAATTTGATCATACACAATTAAAACTTTTTGAAATATTCACACGGTTGAATTTGGTTTCTTGATTGTTTCTTTTTTCCAGAAAATAGCATTGCATGTGACTTTGAAGACAGCATGTGTGGTTATGTAGCTGAAACTGGCTGGATATGGATCAGGTCTTCAAACGGTAAAAATCGTGCTATGCAAAGAAAATTACTTAATACATGGGTTACTGATACAAGATTCAAATAAAAATACGCCATAGTGGGAATTTAAACCTTCTTTGTGCAGACCTCATTAGTGTTTTAGCATCATGATTATTGAGGGACTTCATAATAAGTGTATGTCATTCCTGACAACCGTCGGTTCGGTGATCACTATGCATACAACCGGTAGATTATCTTTAAGCATCAAATAGGCATACTTTAAATTTTCATGACTTTACCAAACTTAAAAATTCTTTGGAGTATAACAATGTTTGGAGACTCCTTAAGGAGGTCTGGAGTTGCAGTCTTTTGTGTATTATTTACCTATTTACATATATTTAAAATACATATCTTTTACGCGATCAATTAAATATGTCTCGAACATTTATTGAAATACAGGAGGCACATATAAATACAAGATTCATCTGTACCCAAGAACCAATGTTTCTTGTCGGTGAAATTGCCAGAGTAAGGATCATTGTACAAAACCCCAATCACAATACAATTTATCGAATTCCAAAATACCATTATAGAGGTATTTTATCCAAAGTAACACTTCATTGTTGTGCTACTAACCTTCTTTATTTTTAATGTAATGAAAAAATCATTGTGTTAAAATTCTAGAAAGATAAATAACTTTATGCCATAGCAAACAAGTATTTCTTTGAAAAATGTTTTGAGATTTAAATATTGATATTGTATGGGCAGAAATTACATGATTTGGATTGTACTTCAGAAGCGATTTTTTCAATAATACATACGTAAACAAGGAGAAAGCAAATGTCCTTATTTACGCCTAAATCTACTCCGCCTATGGTTATATCTAACTAAGCATCATATATCCAACCATCTAGATTATGTATATATATATATATATATATATATATATGTGGTGTATGTATGTGTGTGTGAGTGTGTGTGTGTCTATACGTAACAGTTTGTGTCAATGCAAAATTAAATATCTAAAATTACGAGAATATCTGATGACTTTTTTTAAAATACAAGGAACCGTTGTTGCTACAAATGGGTAATGTCAGATGATGAAAATGCTTTAATCAAGAAAACCTATTGTTACAGGCAGTTATCTGAGAACGGAAGAATTATCATCAAAGCTTGTCTTTCCACCTATTGAAGTACCCTCGTGCATTTCCATCTTCTATTCAGCGGTTGATGTACGTCAAATCCTGTATCCAGCGAACTTAAATCTGTTTATTGGTGAATATGTGTACCCACTTCAAGTAGATGGAATAATCAGAATGGTTAATGTTCCTATAACTTCTGAGATGTCTTACCTGGAAATGTACATCGCAAGTGAAATGTACATCAGCAGTGTCTTCATGCTGCATACTATAACATTCAGCACCACGTGTCCATCACTTGGTAAGTATTTTTCTTTAAAGTGGTAATCAATATGTCAATTTCAATGAGTTTTGGTCCGTAATTAGTATTTTTCTCTAGAAGTTCAATCTGCATTTAGGATCAAGCCGACATATTCCTAATGTATTTATTTTGTTTTTAAATATATAAAACTGAAGTAAATATATATGCTTTTTGCAAATGTGGAAAAACTTTTGTGTTATATCAAATCTGTATTTTACATGTAAATTTCATTTCTTAAATCGATGTTATTAGTATAATTGCTGAAAGACAATTTTGATACACAACAAAAAACATGTGTCTTGAAATTTAACGGGAAGGTGATGTAGTTAAATATAAAACTACGTATATATCGTATTTAATTCATGTTCGTTTGTTATTTGAAATATTTACAGCTTCAATGTTTATTAAAATGAAGAAAATAAATTGTCATCCCTCTTCTAGAATGTCAGGCTGACGACTTTAGCTGTCTAAACTATTGCATATACGACAATCAGGTTTGTGATGGACAGATAAATAATTGCAGGAATGGAGAGGACGAGAATGAATTTACCTGTCGTAAGTAACTTTATTGCGATTAGCAGTTGCATCTTCCGTTTTTTAATATTAGAACATATAAGACAGGTTGCTTGAGGCATTTTCATAGCTATTATTTGAAAACAATTGTTTCCGGATTAATTCCCCCTCACTGTATGTGACACTGGGTAGCTGTGTGACGGTTCGATTGAATTTAATCATTACGCAGGATCCATTATTATTATGATAAATGGACTCGGTTGCATTATATGCAAAGGTATTAATGAAAGACAAAACTGTGATAATTTAGTTAGAAGCTTTGCCACTGTTCTCCTTTTTATACACGTTTCTCGCTCATATAGTATTCCATACTAACTAGAACTTATGAAGTAGATAAGAACAGAGCAAAACTAGTTTCCTAACTAGCCAAATGCTTTCGACTCTCATTGGCTCTTTGTCGTAGGCAATCACAAAACAGAGATAACAAGACAAGAAGTTAAAGAACGCGCTGAATGTATACAAAACTATCAAAATATGTGGAATGAAAACATCCGCAATATATCTAATGGATTTTTCATACTTTCGAACTGTTCAAGGAGGAGCAATAGCGCTTTCTAATTTCCTAATATAATGTGAAATAACTGTAGATTGTAATCCAAATAATTCTTGTTTTTGTAATAACCCCAACAATAATGGTAATACCAGCACGTGCGACATAGACAATAGTAAGTATTGGTAATTGAATGAATAATGACCTAAATGAACGATTTTCGTTTCAAATATGAGTTCTGAATAGGCAATAATTGTATTTGGGCATGGATTCTTCTTAGTTTAAGCTTTTTGGTTTCAATGTTTTTAGGAGTCGTATTCAGTAAGATTTCTTTCCTTTACTGGTTTCGAAACTCAGGTTGCTGTTGTCGGTAACTGCGGTTTGCATGATATCACTGAAAGTAATGGAAGAAGAGTGTTCGGCAACTGAATGTATGTCAAACTTCTTTGTCGTCCCATCATATCTGTAAAGATTTCTCCTTTTGCAATATTCGATTTCTCCGACACACTGAAGGCCGCAAATCTTACATATGAAAAGATACATTACATTCTCGGTTATGCACGTTCTGTTTTTAACCATCTATATTCAATTTCTCGCTCGTCACTGAGCTGGAGAATGTGTTGATCTCCATCAAATGTTAACAGGTTTTGCAACTGTTATCACCACAGGGCCCAGATGTGCCAGAATGGTTTTTGATTGTGGTTGGAGTTAATTTTGTTATGGCTAGGATGCATCTACGGTTTTTAGGTCTGCTTTTGGGTACTAGTTTCATGTTTGTAGGGGAGTAGTTGACTTTAGTGTGTCACACGATTCAACGATGGACAAGTATTTCTGGATGATTTTACCTACTTTTGGGTTGTCTAGATGATAGGTCAGGATAAATGCTACCCGATCTTTTTATTTCTCTATATTCTTAGATGTAATTACAGTGTTTTTCTGTTGTATGTGTTTGTTTAACCCTCTGTGTTGCCTCCTCTATGAGATAATGGCCGTAGCCTCTGTTCATCAGCTGTTTGAACAAATCACTAGACCCTTTCGAAATGTATCATCGTCGGAAGGAATTCTACGCATCCGTATTGCCTGGTCATACGGGATGTAGCAAATGCAATGTTTTCAGATGTTTTCATTTGTCACATTGGTTACATTTATCTGAATCAATCCGTGACACATAAGATTTCTTGCTGGAACTAGTGTGCTTCGAAGATCTGTTATACAGCATACGATTTGTATGATATATATATATATATATATATATATATATATATATATATATATATATATATATATATATATATATATACATAAACTAGGTCTATGAATATGCTTTTTTATTTCAATATTTCTAACCATATTCCGATTTTCATATCATTTCAGCAACCAAGGTACCTTGTGACTTTAACCAAAAATACATGTGTGGCTATTCGTTTTTCATGGTGTTTCCCGTTGTAGAAAATGGAACAGGTAGGGCTGACCGATGTATTGCAAAGTTTTGAAAATTAAGGAAAAATGGAAACATTATACGGCATCGTTGTTATTTAATAAGGCAGGTTTCAATAAAGTCGACATGCATGATTTTGTATGTATATATTTCTCCTTTTGCGCATGGATTGAACAGCAGTAAAATGTAAACGCTATGTAGTGTAATTTTTTAAAATAGGAAAGAGGGCTCAAAAACCTGTTAGCGTTTTATATGTCTTACAGTTTGGGTCTAAAGTTTGCCCATTAATTCGGTTTGCACTATTTGCTTAGCAAATGATTTCCAGCTGGCACATTCTAAGTAGAACAAACAACGTAGACGCTGATCTATTCCTCCTTAAATCGACGTATTTTGTGCTATACGCTTGTATACTTGATAATCGTAAACGTCTGAGTAGAAAAAACCTATTAGCAAATATAAAGCACTTTCAAAAATCACGTTTATTTTTGTTTTTATTACTTGTGGTGTTTTTGTACAAAGATTCTGAGTCCGATTCAATTAAATAGTGCAAGTCAATATATATATATATATATGTATGTATGTATATATATATATATATATATATATATACATACATACATATATATATATATATATACATACATAAATACATATATATATATATATATATATATATATATATATATATATATATATATATATAAAGAGAGAGAGAGAGAGAGAGAGAGAGAGAGAGGAAACAAACACGACAAAGCGCAGTGCAGCATGCCTGCTAACCTGGCCAAGCGCTTTAGAGATCTGCGGATCCGTCTTTTTAGGATGATGAGAGAAATAAATAACAATTACAAACACAAACACGTAAAGAAAGTGTCTATTTTATTCAAACTAAAATCAAACAATAGAATCCTAATATATAAAAATGTACACTTTGAACTATTTTAATTTTGGAAAATCAGGTCTTTCAAATTGAATATAACACTCTTTTGCGTGTAACTTGCCCACATTTGACTTATTTAACTAAGTAAAACAAACTAAACTAACATGCAGGACCATCAACAATTTTGTCCCGCTTAACATTTATTGTATAGTTATAATCCAAAGAGCAAAAAGAACGCTCTTCCGAAAATTAAGAATGAAATGATCTGTATGTATGTACTAGCGTTTAATGGTATCTCAGCACAATAATAGCTATATGGTGCCAATTCAAAGATAAGTTGAAAGATGTGTAACAGGATTAAACCAGATGAAACTGGATCCAACTAAGACGCATACCAAAAGTACGCGAACGTGATGTTTATTTAGAATGTAATTTAATGACAATTTAAATTCATGAATCCTAGCTTACACCCTTACTTCCATCTCTCATAAACTAAACTAAATCAATTGAAAACCCTACCCTAAACATGCACACAAAGTTCATCAACGGGTCAAATGAATGGCGTCGTTTGTCATCTTATACAATTAATGCGCAGATTTTATCAAAATATATCATTAATGCATGGATTTATCAACAAAGTTATAAGATGCATTGATTTCTCAACATATACGATTAATATATGGATTTATGAGCAAATGTGATCATTGCATTCTTCATCAACCATGGTGGTGTATTAGCCTGTCATTTCAGTAATGACACTGAATTTTAGTTGCAAAACACAATAATATTCAACAATGCACATGATGCTTTTATGTCATAACACCCCTGATGACAAAACTGAATACTAACAATCTACTGCTCTGAATGAATGGTAAAGGAATGATTCTCGTGTAGTCCATTCATCCAGACCCGCTGAAGGCCCACTCGGGAAAAGCTGTACCACTCTGACCCGTTGGTGCAGAACCTTTGGCCCTTCACATTGAGTCGACCAGTGCCATCCGTCGAACCAACCTCACCAAGGTCATTTTTGTCAAGATTATCCGGGTTAAACAACCTAACGGGGTTTATCGACTCATAGGAATAGCTACAAATACAACAATTGAGCCATGCAATACATGAGATACACCTAAAATTGTGTTTGAGTATGAATGGAGTGATATGCATTATGCATGCGTGCAGATACTCTGACTTCGTTACACATTAAATCTCCATTCATAACAACGACTGTACGAGATTACTAATGTAATAACCACGTTCGTACATTAATCTTTCTGCGACAAGAATAATTGCACTGGATTACACGTTTCTCATCGTTTACTACAGATAACTTAGTTCAACAGCTGAAGATTGCTTCATTTAAATGCACAGCTCCCTAACAATGCTCTTATGCATTGTGACGATATAGAGAAAACTGACTCCCGGCAACAAAATTCACTATACTTTAAGTTCATATATAATGCAGAAGGTATTTATGTGTACACACGTCCCTGACGACATATATAAACCAAGAATTGCGCAAAAACCCTCGGAGTGTAAAACCTTCAAAATAAATGTAAATATAAAGAGAGAAATGAATTTCTAACTTGCTTCCAAAATAAGCATGATATGATATGCATGATTGTATATATGTATGTATTGACATTAAACGGCACATACAAAGAAAATGGTTATATGGTGCCACTTAAAAGTAAAGGTAAACAAAGTAAAAATTAAGATTGGCGCAAAATATCCTAGGAAGGTAAACCCTTCCAAACAAATGCACCATGCAGAGGGTTTACATTCCTAGGCCTTTCGTGTTGTTCTTAGGTTTTACTTTTTTAACTTTACTTTTGATTTGCACTATATGACCATTATTGTACCGAGGTGCTGCTTAACGATAATTCAAACATTACATTTGTTTGGAAGAGTTCACATTTTACAGTTTACTTTTTAGTTTCTGTATATTACTCCTCGATTAAAACAATCTCTCAAAGATCCGGTGGATTTGGACAGATTGTTGTTTTATATATAATTTATAACTTTACACATACACCCATATATATATATATATATATATATATATATATATATATATATATATATATATATATATATATATATACGAACCACTATTATTGTCATGAATCAGTACGATTTCAAACATTTATAAAAGATTCCACGCTTTGATTGCAGATACATCCAATACCTATATAAACTTTATAACTTCCAATCAACTCGCCTACGCTGAAAGTCCAATCAGAACTTACAGCGGGAATTCCTGCCTACGCTACAGATACTACCAGGAGGGTGTAGGATGGCACAGAGTTGCAGCTAACTCTTCCAGTTTGTTGTCAGATATAGTTCTGTTCAGTGACTATCTTAGAGCCAAACAATGGACAAAGGTGCAAGTTAAATTGCCGACGGGGCAATATAGTATTGTCTTTGAATTCAACACGAACTCTTATTCTTCTGAAGCACGAATTGATGACGTGGACGTTCTGGATGGACCATGTGAAAATAGTAAGTTTCATACCAACCAAAACAAAGAAAACATAATGAATTAAAACATATCTATCAAGATATTGCATCTTTAGCTGAATCGTTCCCATGTTGTTTGTATTTTTAAAGACAAGCACAAAATAAAAATAAATACAAATATATATATATATATATATATATATATATATATATATATATATATATATATATATATATATATATTTTTTTTTTCTTCTTTATAATATCTGTAAAACGTTGTACTACAAACCAGCTTAATTATTTTGTGTACTCGCCAATGAATGACGAGACATATGTGTCGCATTGACAGATGCCACGACGTGGGGGTGAACGTTAAAATATATACGTTTAAAATGTTTTTGCTCTCTGGTCAGTTAAAACAGTAAGCTACGCAATCATAAAGACCTCCACAGGCAAGACATGAAAATCTTGGAGTCATCTTGATATTATTGTTATTACTGATGCTTTTCGGAACTCCTGCGAACACTTCTTTGACTACTACTGATGGAACAGTAAAAAGTCCAAACTTAAATTAACAACAAAAACGACAGCAACAGCGGCAGCGACAAAAAAACCCATAAACTAGCGAAAAAAAAGATAAGCCACCACCATCACCATCATCTCTACTACTAGCGCTATTACTATCTGAATAATCCTTTGTAATGCATGACGATAACAAATGGTACAATTCTGTTTCATATTTTGCCCGGCCACATGATGTACATTTTGTATTTTTTTTATCTAAAGTCTCTACGTTCTTAACGCATGCAGTATACATCCTAGAAAGATATTGTTAAAAATACAAGCTGCTTTACAAATTAAACTGGCTCTTATAATTATGAATATATTGAAAATTACGAAGACGCATACCTGAGTATAAAAAATTAAAAAATGCGTAGCATAAATTCTCGAGCAAATGAATTGTATTGTATTGTGCAAATTCATCATTTCAGATCTTTCCCTAGCCTAAGTAATAAAATCCATACATGCTATGTTGATATAGGTGTACGAATAACTTCAATAATATATTACCTATGTTTTGTATTTCTACTATTTTCCAGTCTCAATATCGTGTAACAGTGAAACAGAATTTGAATGCAGTATATCCCTTTGGAATGGGGATATTCATGGCATATGTTTGTCACTTGACCTGAGATGCGACCGGAAGATTGACTGTCTTGGAGGAACTGATGAACTAGAATGTCGTAAGATTTAACATACTGAACATAAAACTTTTCGTCATGAATTCATTGGACTTCAGTTCTTGGTTGGGGTCAGCGACATCCCATTTGGTACGAAAACTGGTCCCTTAAAGCCGTGTTATGTGTATCGAAGGCGACGTTAGCAAGGCATTCATTTTAACAGTATAGTCTCACTCTTATGTCTCATAAAATACAATGAAAGTCGACGAAAGCTGCAATACGTCATTGTATATCCTGTTTGTTCCGACACCGCTAGTCCGTCAGTACAAACAAATATAAAAATCCCAGGTGCTCGTCTGTCATTATCACTGTATTTTCTTTATAGGGACACTATGGCCTTCCGAGGATGTATACATTCTTTTTTACACATAAGTTACACAAAACACCATACAAGATCCACTTTTCTTGATCTAATTCTTGTAAATATCGATGACTCATTAGATAAGGTAGAAAATATATATATGTTCATTATATATACAACATATACAAATACAACCAACTTGTATTTGTTTTATTCTTTTGTGTGAGTATGTCTACAAGCTAATACTTTGAAGCACATTGCGCAAAAAAGAAACTACATATTGATCAATGATAGGACGTGATCCCCCGACTGGCCGCCCTTTTTCATACAAGTATGAACATGCCAAGTGATCGTGGGTGGCGGATTGAGTTTCGTCTGTTAGATATATATATATATATATATATATATATATATATATATATATATATATATATATATATATATATATATATATATATAGATAGATAGATAGACGAATGGAGGAAAAACAGACACAGGGAAATCCAGCCTGTGGCTCATTAAAACATGATGCACAGATTTATAAACCGAACTTTAATTCAATGAAGCTTCTCTTCATATTTACAGGAACTTTCCAGACCTCAGAAATTCCCTTTATCGCGTGTTGTCCATAGTTGTTAACAGTATCCATGGTAACCAACACTAAACCTCAGGTCACTCTGTTATATACCCTACTGTCAATAACACAAAGTTTACCTTTTCACAAATTAATCCGTACTTTATCATTGTTTATTATGATTGAATGTCAAGGTGGCCAGTCTTTACTCAAGTTTTATGTTCATGTTCACGTCATGCTTCTCAGCAAGATCAGATGATTCCAGAAATCTCATGCCAGTCTTCAGTGTCATTTTTGCTTCCACTCCTTAGTGGCGTAGTTGACACATTTCATCCATTTCGCTATAATTTTCACAGTCCACACATTCTTCTATCACTCAGTCATTAGGATGTCAGAATACACCATTTACAAGAAACTCTCAAAGTAATTGTCCCCTGAAATATACTCGTTCACATTAAGCTGAATTTCACTGTCCATTCTGAGGCTGGCAGCGACAACACTAATAAGGCTGGCGAATTGAGCGTTTTGATTTCCTGGTTCTTCTGTCGCGGTAAGAACAATGACATACACTATGGAGGTGTTCGATAATTTAATTGACTAATTGAACCGTTTCGCCTGATATTCCTACAGACGTAAAAATCAAACAATAATATGTAGGTTCTATAGATTTAATTCCTTCTAATTCTAATGAATATACTTGATTGGCGATCTACATTCGAACTAACATACAACGTGGCCTGCAAGAAACTATAATCAAGAAGACATTCAAAACTACTTTGTATTGCCCATTGCGTACTTTTAAGCGCCAGTTGCATTTCTGAAGTTTCAAAATATAATGGTAGGGTTATAGGTTGCAGTATAGATACACAATGATAATTAACTGAAGCGTGTCGTTTTTCTCTGACTGTGAGCAAGCTTCTGAACAAGCATCCGATTATGTAAATTCATGCATACTTATTTTAATAAACAAGCATGCCGTCAAAATAGTCGGATACTGCTGTGCCACATACAGTGAATAACTATGATTTACTTAAAACAATATGTTAGCAGGAAAATGTTATAAGCAGGAAAAGGCTATAAACACACATGACTGTTTTATTTTCTAGCCAATCTTTCCTTATAAAATTGTAAAATAATGTCAACCACATTCTCTGGATTTTTGCAGCTTTAAACGTAACTTGCAATTTTGAGCAAGGTCTATGTGGATACTACAACAAAAGTGAAGGCTACGGAAATGTATGGAGACGAGAGAAAGCCCCATATGCGATGGGTTATATCAATCTTTATGATCAGAAATTGGGCTCGACTGGTGAGTATAATATAAATGACGTAAATGATTGAATCTATCTTCGTAATCACAGTATTGCATATTGCTACAACACAGAAAGTGACCCAACTGGTCAATATAATCTACCAGTAATTGGAGTGAATCCTTGACCAAGAATTGTATAGATACATGATAAAACCCTTGCCGGAGTTTATATGTATGTTTTCTACGCATTCGACTCTAATGATTCTCTCTTTCTTTGCTTTGTGTTTGATTTGTAGGAGGGCACAATTTCCATATATTCTTTAGCAGAAAAACATATTGTATAAGATTTGTCAAGTTAGTGTTCTCATCATGCATGAATTATAGCTGTTCAGTAGGCATGAAATTCATAAGGTAAATGTCTTAAAAACTACTCAACGTTTGATATAGATCAAGCTTTTCGATGCCAGAAACTGTAACAACCAGTTAAAAGCGATGTGCATCATACTAATTTTGTCACGAATACAAGACGTGCGTGTGCTCTTGGTGCCCTTATACTATAAAGGAGATAAATCCCCAATTATTATTTCCTGTTATGTTGTTTCCCATATATATATATATATATATATATATATATATATATATATATATATATATAGATATATATATATATATATATAGATATATATATATATATATATATATATATATATATATATATATATATATATATATATATATATATATATATATATACACGCAGGGGGCAGTCCTATAAAATTCATACACTTGTCCTATCTTTTCTTCAATTACGGTATACTTAAAGTGTAACTGTATGAATCATCAACAAGACATCTGCATACAGTATTTTGCATACAACCATACATATTTGTGTTATAAAACACTGGAGTATGGCACATATCGCGCCGAATTTATGAAACTTAATTACTGCAAAATCCATCGATCATCAAAAGAGAAACGTAAGATTTCTCGTAGTTATTTTGTAGTTTCTTTCTGCTATAATTAAAAATGTCCCCTTGCTCTTACAAAATTTTAATTCAAACAATCCACTAAATTTCATTTCTTGTATGCGTTTGCGTGGATAAGTAAAAGGTCAGTGGGGAGAAAAAAGTGTTTGAGGAGATTGGAGAAAGAGAATCGATAATACTATGTAAAACTGCATACACAATTCAAGGATTATATTCATAAATATGACATATTTGAACAGGCAGATTTGCTGTGACACTTACTGAATCAATTGTGAACAGGTTATGCTAGAAATAAGTAAGATGCGATATTTCTAATTCATCCATTGGGTCTTCGGATATGTTTGTCAGGTCATGAACGTATAGCGAGGCAATAGCTAATATTGGTTCAAAGATATTTTAAAGTCAGCTATTTAAATATTAGAATTATTTAATACAGCATTGATAGTGCATACTAGAGAACTCCAACCGATATTTCTTCGAATGCAAATATGAAGCTGTTCTTGCACTTTTTTATTATTCTGAATAGTTTTGTTAAAATGTAAATACACGTTTGTTGCTCTTTGTGTATGCATGCCTTTCCGCGTAAGTTCTTTATTGTCTATTGTGGAAGACATTGCTTTGGGTGGATACATGGGAATACTTTTCTATTTTCGGCGCGCCGTTTCCAACTTTGTGTGATTTATAATGTTTGTGCTCTTTGTTTTCATTCTAATTTTGGCTCTATTCATTGTCGGTCTTTACAATGATCTTAGTTAATCCCTATCACACACGATCCCTTGCTGGTTCTAGTGAACTTGAAAGTATTGATATTAGCCACATTATTTTGTATCGTTTAAACACACACACATGTTTATATATATATATATATATATATATATATATATATATATATAGATAGATAGATAGATAGATAGATATATAGGCAGGTATTTTCACTGTTGAAATGTTTTCACAATTATTGGTCTAAAGAATAAAATATTGTTCACGTTGCAGGCTCATTCATGGTGGTTGGGTCTATCGATTCATACTCCAGCACAAGTGATGAATTATTATCCCCAAATATTACGAGCTACAACTACATGTGCCGATTGAATTATTCCATCGCCTTCAACGTTGACAGTTATATGTACATGTTCATAAAGCTTTACAATAAGGATGGTTATGTAGAACAACTAGATAATATAGACAGCAGCTACAAAACAGAGGCCACGTGGCAAGAGAGATCAGTGCTTATACCAATGGGTCAATTCTATATTGGATTCTACGCCTATGGTTCGAGGTTTGCAGTTGCTCTTGACGATGTGCACATCTCTAATTGCGCATCAAAGTGTAAGCAGACGTATTTATAATATAGTTTTGCCTCAAATAATAGGCTTTTCAAATAATTTTTATATAATGCTTTTTCAAAAGATACAAGAAAATTAGTATATATTGCAAGGTCTCTGTTTTTCTAAGAATCGTAAACGCTAATGACCTACTGAGTAGACTCTCTATTTTAATTGTACAATAACTCTGACATAAAAATAGTGTTCGCAACTTGCACTTGTACTTCTTCCGCAAAATTGTTAGTAGTTATTTTCTTTACAGGAATTTTTAGACCCATTATTGTAATATTTCCGTTTTCTCTAAGTTTTTTAAAATATTCTTGTCTACATTAAAAAAACTACATAAAAGTTTGCTAAATCGCTTTTAAAATTTTCAGAACATAATAGTTAGAGAAAAGTTCTATATATGTATGACTATGATTACACCCAAAAGTCTTTCCAACATGATTTCACAGCAACTCTGTATTCCATTCATGAATAGACAAGGTCAAATGTATGTATGATACACTCACACACACAACACACACACATAAATATATAATTTGCGTGTAACTGACAGTAAAACCAGTTATATGTTAACATATAAAACCAGTCAAGAACGAGGACTATATCTTTAAAGTTATCTAAAACAGGATCAAAATAACATTCATTCCCTGGTATAATATGAACGAGGGATCAAGAAGCGATTTATAATAAGCACTGTAGTGAAAATCAGCTTTTACGTCCGTTTTCTTGCTATTCCGCATATGCAAACGTGAATTAGTGTTACATCCTACCTTTTTCAGGTGTTTGTTAATATGTAGCACTGAATGAATTGTGAAAAAGACAATTATAACAAGATAATACAAGAAATGTAATGTGTGAACAATAACATATAAACCTTTCGAATCGCGAAACTTAAGCACTAGGACGTACCAGAATGACTACATTATATATATATATATATATATATATATGCTACTTTTGCTGTAATTGTAGACATCTATGGGCTCGTATTCATAGGCTAAGCTGGACCCCTTACTCTCGACATTTATTGAATTCCTTAGACGAAATTTAAGTAGACAGTGTAATGAAAATATAAATGACCATTACTTACACAGGAGATATTTTGTTTGTCTCAGAAAAATACGAACTGAATATACAAACAAATATATAACACACGTACATCTATAATTAATTACCAGCATAAATGTGCAAACTTTATGTTTTCATGAGAATTTTATCAGAAAGATGTAGTTACTTGCCGAGAGTGATAGAAATATAGTAATATCAATATACATTGCTTACTTCGACTGTAAATTAATATGTGAACATGACAATAATGAAGTATATATATATATATATATATATATATATATATATATATATATATATATATATATATATATATATATACATTGAGAGTGAGAAATCACGTCAAATTTGTATTTAAAATTAATCTGCAGCATGCGCGTGCAAAAATATTTTTTTAGTAATTGATCAAATTGGTTGCGGATGTAGTGAAAACTATCAATTTGACATATGATACAATCAGTATGATCTGTACAACAATAAAGACTGCTATACGTGTATGGAACGAAACAGTGATTGTAACATTTTTTTGCAGCCTCTTGCGATGTAGATACAGAATTTCAGTGTCAGATCTCGACGGACAATGGAGTTGTGAGCGTTTGCCTGCACAAAAGCTATATGTGTGACCAGTACATCGATTGTTTGGATGGAGTGGACGAAGAAAATTGCTGTAAGTTGGCTTCAGTAAATAGAAGGCTGTAAATGTTTCTTTGGGTTGGGTTTATTATACGTTGCGCTATAATTGTGCTTTTATAACTGTTTGTAGATTTTCTTCTAAAGTTAAGCTGTCGTTATATGTTACTATAAACTGGGTTGATTAAAAGTGGGTCTTACGTTTTCTCATATTGTATATATTTGCAAACAATGTCAAAAATATACCTGCTTTATATCGGTTGGTCTCTTCTGAAATTTCAAGGTCAGGGTACCTGTATCTTTAGCAGCTAATTTCCGTGAACGTTGTGCTGTAACAAAGCTACTTCGGCTTTAAAAGAAGCGGACTCTAGTGTTCATTTGTGCCTTGAATGAACATACTAACTGAACGGAAGTACGTACCAATATTTAATTCAGATCTAGCGTTCCATCTTAAATACGTGGCAGATTAATGCCTTGCAAATTGATGTGTATACCCTGTGCTATTAGAATCACAATGATACAATGATACATACAGCTGTGGCTGCATTAAATCCAAGCTGGTCTCTAATATATATATATATATATATATATATATATATTGTATCTCCATAATCTAGATAAATATATATATATATATATATATATATATATATATCTATATATATATATATATATATATATATATATAGATTATGGAGATATAACGAGGAAACCATTCACAAGTCTGTCTAATTAGCGAAAGCTACTGGTATAACCTGTTGCTTTTTACTACGGCATGAAAATTGTTACTGATTCGTTACGTGAACTCAATTTTAGAGATAGATACACCGTGACACTGTTAGGACTTATAATTTTGTTATGAAATCAAGTTATATCCAAAGTATCTGAAATTTATTAGAACTTAATAAATCGTCGAGTCACTTTCACACAATTGACAAACTGTTTCATAATTAGAAATGACTGAGAATGGTCACAATAAGGACTCTTTTGTTATAATTATGGCGGCATCCTATAACTCATGAAAAACATCAATTGCGAAAAGAAAAGTAATAAGCTATCCCCTAAAAGAGTATAGAAAGCAAACATTTGGCAAATATAGAATTTTCTACACATTTTACTTTTAATAAAACCGGTTTGTCACAATCAAGAGCACATTCAAGAATTGTCTTCCCCAATGCAATAACTGGCTCTCTATGGTTCCTGTCAATCTGCTTTAGTTATCTTTTCATGTTCAATATATTTTGATTTAGTGGGGGTTTTTGAGTGGGGATGGGGGTGGAAATCATTGCTGAACTTCATTTTAATTTATTTATAAATGCTCAAGTAAATACATAAACATTAAGTTTCTTTTGTTGAAACATTCAGGGGTAATTGAATGACTTTGAATGGATGTCTTTTTTCATCACTATGAGATGGTATTTTCTGAGGACATATCTATATGTGTGTGTGCCTGTCATTATGAGTGTATGCGAACGAAGATGGTTCTATTGTTTTCGTTTGTAAGTAAGAATGGACTTACTTCATGGCCATTTTACTGTCTGATTGACACTTAAAATAATTTAGATTATTTCAAAATAATTTTAGATTATTTTACTCGTTCATTCGTATCTCAATGTCGGCTGTTGGTAATGTTGTTAATAATTTTGACTTTTAACATTTTGATAATTGTTTTGTTTCTTACAAATTTCCAAATTCATTTGTATAAATACTGAGAAAATAAAAGCAGACTCGATAGGGAAGTAGAAGAGGTAGTAACAATAAATATTGCTAAGAATACCATTTCGACTGGGATTCATCTGAGTTTTTTTTACCTAAGCGTAACATTTTCCACAGAGCTAAACAATATATTCAAATTAAACTAAAGTAACAAAATCTAGGAAATCAAGAGGTAATTTTGCAGTGGCCAAATTGATCACAAACCCATCTGGGTAAATTTATAGTCATTACAAGTTTCGCATTATTCATAAATAACGAGTTTACCAAATCTCCTTCATAGAGTATTCCTCGAACAAGATTCTCCTTTTTATAAGTTTGTTTGCAGTGGAGCAAGCAACAAAACTAAAATAAAAGCAATCGTTAAAGATTAGCATGTGTGTAGCCTTGAAATGGTTGATATCAATATGTTTGTGAATTCTGTCGAAAGAGCTGGATCTGAAGAATAATTAATCTTAAACCCAAATGGAAGAACATGTGTTTGCCCTTGCCCCAAACATATAAATATATTTCCTATTTGGAATAATTTTCATAAAACAGTGAAGAAATGCCCGAATAAGTTTTGGATATCTTTAAATCTATCTCTCTATCTATCTATCTATATGGAAATTTTATCAAAATTACTTTATTGAAAAAGGAATTTTCCATATAAACGACATTGCAATTAAGATGGTTCGTTGATCAATCTTGATAAGTTTCGTAATCAATTTGGAATTACATGTACGTTTCATAGAATTTCAGAAGATTCTGAAATTCATACAAAACTACAGAAGCAAATTTGATGTCAGTATTGATACTAATATACAATGCCCATATATGACCATATATATTTATTGTATAATATTGGAAAGAAAAGGTCTGCAAAAGAATTTACAAAATACTCTTATGCAATAGTCAGGAGAAAGCTTAAATTGCGAAATGGTACGCAAAATTTTACCAGCTAAATGAGAATGAATAGAATAAACTTTTTTCCTTGCATCACAAGGTAAGCGGGTGTCTTTGACTTAAATGGTTTCAACTAAGTTTTACGCAACAAGTAATTTTCTATAAAAAAGAAACAATTTTAACTAGTTTGTGCTGACTTCGCAAAAAGACTTTGTAGAAGTTTTAACACATCTTATATGGGAGTGTCCAAAACCAGAATAAGTCTTAACCAGGTTTATAGAGTGGATAAAGAGCGAGTGCAATCATCTGTACAAAAATATTTTTTGCTAGGTATATTAGATTAACAAGCTGATCATATGATTAACGTTTTGATATGACAGTTGAAATTATATATATATATATATATATATATATATATATATATATATATATAATTATATTATATTAAATTATATATATATAAATCTAGATTTACTAATAAATGACCAATTATGGGCATTTGAAGAACGAACTGAAACCATGTTTTCTGTCAGAAAAGGAGTATGCATAAATAAACCGCAAATGGAGAAATTTGTATACAAAAATGGCAACTATATGAAAAGCTTATTTAAAACGTGAATATTAATTTACCTATAATTACCATTGTATCTATAGTAAGGTATGCGTTGCTATATTTGTATGCATGCATATTCTAAGCATATATGTCTATATACCATGATACTTCCCAGTGTCGGCCCACCTGTTAGACGTTTTCTATATAGATGCAACCCTGTGTCCTAGACGCCCATATTATCCCAGAAATGGCCGGTTCGTATTAGTTAATATGTTTATATGTCCACGGCAGCCCTTGGGCGTCAAAATCCCACTCCGGCTTCAAGGCAGCCACCCATACTGGCTACAAGACAGCCATCCACACCAGCTCTGAGGCAGCCAACTATACATGCCCCGAGGCTATCCATAGCGGCCAAACGACGGGCCAGGCAGACGTTCGCCAAGGAAGCAAACCCCCTCTTCCCTCAGTTCCATCTAGGCGATACCATCTGCCTATTCTCGTACAAAAAGAGGGTTGTTCAGAAAAGGATAAAATCAGGCCGTGACACCACGAGGCCACCCTATGGAAGTGGATATTTCCAAACTACTCAGGGCTATGACCCCCGGATTGATAAACAAAATTACACAGGTGATCGTAAAAGAAGGACGTCAAGTTTAACCTTAGCATTAAGGTACAGCTAGAAAATGTGACAGCAGAAGGGGAAGCTATCTCAATGCCAGCCTACTTATCAGCCACAAGAGCAGAAGTATTGATATTGGCTGATCAGCCCATTGAGCTGATCGATAATAATATAGATAAGATTGAGGAGTTATTGGAAAAATTGACGAACAAAGGGCCAGATTAGCGGCTTCTTAAATATGAGGAGATACAACTTTACATATCTCAGTATCGTCCCTTTTCGAGGCAAAGAACAAACACATAACCACACCTAAGTGGGCACCTAAACAGGCAGTCATCAACGAAGAAAACCACGACACCCGATGTTTTGAATGTGCAATCCTTTCCGCCATTTACGCTTCTGATGTCCACACCAATAGTACCGTCAATTTCACTAAGACATGGGGACGCTACGATTTTACAAACTTAAGTTTCCAATAAATTTCTCCGATAACGACAAGACCCAGCTGTTGCTGAACCTCGTAATGCGCTAGATGAAGTGGGGTTGGCTGTAGGTTGTCGCCCCCAGCGCGGACGAACAAACGTGGTACGACGTGCTGCGGTAGATTAGCCACGCAACCGTCGAGAAGATAGCACTGCTGTACGCAATCTGCAGCGGTCAGCCTATAAAAGACAAGGTCTACGCCGTAGAAGAACCGGTAATGTTTATTTCTGGCCTCAACGACGTCCCAGAGCTGGACGACCTAATCGCGACAAGAAAAACATTATCGTTTACGATGACGTGTTGCTGGAGGGATTAAAGTGTCCCATCAGTCTTTTTAGCCTTGGGAGAAACAACAACGCTGGCGCTCTTTACCTAGCCCAGCGGAACGCCCACATCCCACAGGTGATTGATCCGCGAAAAGGCCAATATGATCGTCCTCCACTGCGTGGCCGACGCCCACCGCCTGCACAACGTCCATGGCACGTGGTGCTCTGCCGATATGAACTAGCGCGAGTTCCGCCACTGACTAGTACCGGGCCAGCAAAGTTTTGAGCTGACCTGGTCCGCGCGTGGACATGTAGTTACAGCGTGTCTGTGGACGACAATCTTGCCGCAAACTGTCCGCAGCTTACCGCAATCTGCCCGCAACCTTCTAGCAACTTCCCACAATCTGCCGCAATGCCGTTTGCGAAATTGAGGAACAGGGACAAGAAGAGCACAAACTTGCTGCTATGCAGCACGAGCAGCAAGAGACGGTCTTCAATGTTGAAACAAAGTTTGCACCACTCAATAATCCCGTTTAGGCGACCGCGAAAGCTGCCGAAGAAACTCGCGAGGAGGTCAAGGTCGTGAAACAGTCCGTCCAGGAGCTGGGTGAAGAAACAGTCGTGGAGACGGCTAGGGTTCATTGAAACACCGCTAGCATACAAATCTAGAATGCCCAACCTGGGCGAAAAAGTTTTCAGAAGAGAGTCGTTAGTATGTCCTCGAATATGGAGACGAGGTGGTCAAGGCCGCGTCTCCTCTCCATCGGAAATAACTGCTGTTGCTCAAAATAGAGTCCTGGCCAAGATTGGTGCACCGCGAGGTGACTGGAACAAAATGGCGTGGTTCTAGTTTTTAAAAAGAATCAACACCATACGGGAAAAGTTTTAGTTGCCTTGGCCAGAGGGGCATTCAAAGGCGTGCGGCGGATGAAAGCGGCGTTAGCGCCAGGGGAATCCGAGACGAAGCCGTCGGCATGCGGGTTCAAGCGGCGGTGGCGTCAGAGGAGACTGCCGAAATAGAAGAGGAGTTTGTCCAGACCCCGAAGTACCAAAGGAAGCGCACATATTTACAGCGGATGGCAATGAGCTTATTGATAAAACCCCGCGGTTGTGTGAGAGTTGCAGCCACTATTCCCCAAAAATTACAAATCTTATTTAGTGTCACCACCAACTGGCGACATAACGTTGTGGAGTTGGGCGCAGATGGTATTTGAAGGGACCGGTGGAGGCTCTGAAAATTAGTGGAACGATTTTTCTGAGCAAAGCAAAGAAATTATTGCATTAATTAAATGAGGCAAAGAAGAAAATATCGCAGAGTAAGCCGCTGCCTCTGGGTCGCGCCCTAGGGATCGCGCTGGCGTAGCTGCGGGTATACTACAGCTGGCCCAACCTTCCGACCAACAGCCTGTTTGTGTTTTCTTTCGACGTTGGTATGACCTGAAAGCCGTCCGGCTGCCGTAGGGCGCCTACGAAGTCGACACCATCAACAATGAGGTCCAGCCGCAGATCACGGCTCTAGGGTCGGACGGCACCAAGGTGAGCATTCTCACCAAAGACCGAAACATTTCTGCGGCCATTATTGGTCACCTCGGTGGCCTACTGCGTGGCAGTTGCTCGTTCGAGTCTGTGGACGCTGACTGGGTGGCGAGGGGAGGGCGATTCCGCGGAAGCATTTCTTTTCCTGGGCTACCACGTCGCGCCAGACATCGTCCAGATCACGTCCACAATCGCGGTGTACCTAGCTTATGACGTCGTGAGAGACTCATACGTGGACTAAAACGCCGGCAACCGATCCAGCCCAGGCTACGTGCTCTACAGCTTCTCCTAAGACTTTAGTTTGCTGTCCTGCCGACATCCAACCATCAGCAACCTGAACGATCAGGACGGTCACCCGTTGAAACCTCAAAGGTAAAAAGCTCACCGTCGACCTTTGCATCCGCGACCGTCCCGCGATCGGTTAATGTATTAGAAGTGGTGGCACATGCATGCCAAGGACGTGTCCTAGTGTCCCGTCGACGCCATAAAAATGGCAGCTCTCAAGGAAAGGCTTCCGGCTCTAGCCGCCAAGTGATTTAAAAAGTCTGTGGAAAAGTGACTGCGGTTATGGATGAGCGCCGCAGTCGGCTGAAGTGACCAGCAACTAAACACGTGCCGCCCGACGTGTAGGACGTAGTCAACTAGGCGGGTCGACAAAAGGTCGCATAACTGGTGGCTGAGGTAATGCGCCGCTCTGCTTATTAGAGTTGACCCAGGGTCAGGATAGGCAATGACTTCCTTTTAAGATTTGCAGGACCTTCCATTGACATGGGCGCACCAGTATTGCGCGACAGCAGCATGCGCCACCTACAGTACGACTCGTATAAAGTCCGCTATTCCAACCAAAATGGTTGTGTGGACCTTCTGGTGCAGGACACCTTGCGCTATGTTCTTCCAGCCGAGTTCTACATCGAGGTTGTTGGTTGGATCTCAAAGGCGGCGGAAAACTGCGACTATGCCGTGCCGGACAAGATCGCAGTCGTGAACAATGGGATCATGGCGTTGTTTGATAGCGACCGCTACTTCATTGACACCCAGCAGGTGGAGGCTTGCTTCGATCAGGTGGGCGTCGCCACGACCATCCATGGCTTGGCACGCTACAGCGACAACTACGCCGGCCGACAATGTCCCGGACAATATAAGAACCGTCATCCCGCTGACTCTCATCTATGACTTCTGCCGGGTAGTGCGCAAGGACATATTTGGATGCCTGCCGTAACGCCGGCGCTCGAGGTGGAGCCCAACATGCTAAATTTGACGCGAGTACGATGTCCTTCCTGGTCGTGACCACGGATTACCAGCATAACGCGGTCTCAGCCCAGTTCAGCACCCATCAGGGCATATACACACATCGGCACGTCTTTGTAGCCCTCCAATTCTCGAATCGGGAGAATAACCAGGAGCGCAACACGAAGGTGTTCAACAACCTTGGCGTTACGGAAGTTAGCCTGCGTATCAACGGCAACCAGGAGACAACAGATGAAATACTTCTGTACTATGCGACGAACAACGTGGCCGCGCTTACAGATTGTGAGCTTCATGGACCGAGACCAGAACGTGGACACGGGGCTGCAGATCAGCCAGAAGGACTTTGCAGGACTCTATCCGATCTATTTCTTCACTCTGGAGCACCTCGACCTTGTCAGGCAGTCAGTCGTAGACATGTACTTCACAGTGCCGTCACCGTCTAGCGAGTCATCCTCGTCATCCTCTCGGATAAAACGATGCAGCTCAAGAGGGTTGGTGTGCGAAAGCGAGTAGTTGAAGCCCCGCCCGATCATACAAATTAAAACTCAAGGCATATGCAGATAAGCGCGATGCCACACCAACGACATCTTTCATCCCTCACCGATTGTCAAAAAGACAAGCTCACCACGTCCTGGAAAGCCCGCCTTCGTCCCCGGCTTCAGTTCGCTGCCGGAGAGCTTCACGGGCATCAGTCTATTATAGTGACGGCCGCCCAGGCAAAAGGCCTCCAAACGGCCTGCAAGGTCAATCGTGGCGTCGACTTCAATCTTTCCGTCGCGGCTCTCAGGGCCATGCAAAAAAAGTGGGCATCTTTCCACTGTTGGCTCTCTTTCTTCCTTGGCGATTGCTGTCAAGGCTGCGGAGATCCCCGCCCTCACGTCCTTTGGCAACGCGGCTGCCCTAGGCGCTGTTGGTGCGGCTAGTCACCGGGATGCTCAGAAGGCTATGGTAGGCGCCGTCGGCCGTCAGATAAAAAGAGGTCGAGGCCTTCGACTCGCGCGGTGGAGGTGTAGAGAGCCTTTTCAAATTTGACTTGCTGTGGATTGCCAGTTCCTGAAGCAATTTACATGCGACTCAAGCTAAAACCTCTGCCGGGGAGCTCTACTTTGACTCTTATGACCTAGCTCCTCTGCCAGAGCTCGTTGCGTACCTCCACCTGGCTTGCGGCGGCGACCCGTTGACCATTCCACTTACCTATTCGACCTCCCTGTTCAGAAAAAATGTGACGGGCAGATCTGCGATCACGCATTTATCGGTGTGCTGAAGGCGCTGAATCGCTCTCCGACGCCTGGTCACTGCTGCATACGGTGCTGTCGCTGATCCGCCAGTTCGTTTGGAGCCAAGCCGTCTGTGATCATGCGCGCGCGTTTAAAAAAATATAATTAACATTTGTTGCAAAAGTCCAGCCTCGGACCAGGTGCGAGACCTGCTAAATATTGTTGTTCCTCAGCAGATAAGGAATATCTCGGAATCGCTACCACCTACACCCGGTCGCTAGTGTGAACGGCTTCGGTGGCGGGTTAACCTGTATCCCTTTTAACTTCATACGACCTTTGAGGCCGTGTTCACATCGGAAGTTAGGCCGTATCCCCAAATGATTCAGGTTCCCGGATGAACCCTAGCCCGAATGTCAAGACAGAGTGGCCTACCCCGTGAGACACCAGACCTTTTCACAGCTATCTATTCATACACTTCAACTTATATATCAATCAGTACTTTACTGTGTTCCTAAGTTTATGGCGTAGGTAACTTTTCATACTTGTGCATCTAACAATAGATGCAATCAAGGAAATTAACTCCTGTGCGCCATATTTCCACCGAGCTGGTGTGCGTTAATAAAAGGCTACTTATAACTATGTTAGTGGGCCCAACAATTCGTTGTCTTTTCCATCGTGGAGTTTAAACCGCAAAATCCGACGCCCAGCGCTCTTATGGATGCTGTGCTGTCTCTGACAAGTTGGATCTGGTCATATGCACCATGCCAGTAGACATCTTTGAACTCTCACAGAAAGACGAGGTGGTATCCATGGCTCCCGAGAACCTCGCCCAGTATGCCACCATGCCGAGCTGGCGTTAGCCTACATCAACCACGTTGGCGCCTCCGACCCGAACGATCTGATTGTATTCGCTGACAACGTCTGGAGCCTAAAGGCCTTTGGCAAGGACGTTTCCTCGCTGTTGATCCGACTGGTTAGCGTAGAGGTGCCAGGCAACTTCGTCGTCTCACATTTTTATGGCACACTGCACGATGGAGGCCGGCCGTTCGATAGACCTTAGGCTGATGAGGTTGCCAGGTTGGCCCTCAGCAACGTGGCCGACCCCACTAGACCTGAAAATGTTGCTACAAAGCGATACGATGACCGTCAAGACGCGGCTGCAAAACAGAACGCCAGCGATAGAGACTCGGAGGTAACAACAATACGTAGACGACCAGGATGCGGCCGCAAAAAAGTACGCCGACGACACGGACGTGACTCGAAAACAACACTTCGACGCCACGATTGCGCTGTTGGGCGAAATGGCTGCAACAAGGTATGTCGACGAACATATCGCTCTACGGTTGGTCAGGGCTGTTGACACCTTGACCGGTGACCTAAACAGGGCAGCAAAAAGAATCACGCTCTTGGCCGCTCCCTACGAAGGACCACGACGAGGCGAGAAAACAGATTATGCAGTCAACGCCTTAGAAGAATATGTATCCCGGCAAAATGAGGGAAAGGTTTCCAAGGCTGGCAATACCATGACTGGTCCCTTGGATATGGTTAAAAATAATATTACATTCATAGCAGACCACGCAGACCCTGAAAAAGCTGAGACCAAATCATACGTTGACCATTCTACTAATAACCTCGGCGACGTGGGTTCACCCATGCAGGGTCCCCTAAACTTGAATGCGAATAAAATCGTAGGTATGGAAAAGCCTACCTGTCCTCAAGATTCAACAGCCAAAGCATATTTCGATTAAAATACTGTGATAGTTTTGTGTAAACAAGAGGTATGGCTTGTAAATATTAAACCCGTAAACTGGCTCTTGCTAGGGCAGGTAAAACTGGTGATACCTTGTTGGGTCCCTTAAACTTGAACGACAAGGGGAGTCTGTCAATCCAAAAGACGCTTCTACCAAAGCTTACGTTGAGAGAGTTGGCACCTCATACGTTGACAGAGTTGGCACCTCAGCCTCGCTGCATGATATAACCGTTCCAATAACAATGAACTCTCATACAAGTGAAGGTGTGGGGGAGCTTAACGCTCCTCAGTACCCAGCCACGAAAGTTTATGTCGATACGGCGGTACTCCGCAACAACTTCACGATCTTTTTAACTTTGGTGACATGTTTTCCTTTGACTGCTGAAGGTGTTACGCCTCATCTTACTTACTACAGAGAGAACCCCAATATGGTAGCTGTTTGTTGCTGGTCCTTATATTTCCTTGCAAGTTTGGGTCCTGGCGGCCGAAATTGACATATACCGTTTCTCGATGGCGTGGGGGGGTGCGGGTACGGGTATACAGTTTTTCGACCGGGGGTGGGGTGGGGTGCGGGTAGAGCTATGATTTAGAAGAGGCTCCTGGTAATGAGTTTCACATCTCCTTTATGCTGCTCCAGTCCTGCAGTGCACAACAGAAATATTGGGTTATCATAGGTTAAGAACCGTGCGACTTTTTTGAATAACCGTTCTTGAAGCCCCAACACCTGGAAACGTATTGTTTATTAGAATGGTGCAAACCGCGACAAGATCTTTGCTTCTCGTCAAGGTTAAACTCCTTATTGAAGTGGTAACTTAGACGATTAAACATTTTTACTCAATCTCGCATCGCGATGTATCCCACGCTTCCGGAGTTGACTCCCGAAGACAGTCTCCACAACTACCGCCTGAAGAAGATCGGTGATATCGAGTCTCGGATCAAAGCGGAGATTGTGCAACGACGCTCCCTCTGCTAAAATATGGGAGGGCTGTAAATATTGTGGATGGTATGGTGGCGCCGACTAGCCCTATAGTCATATGCGTAGGGATAGCGGGTGTGTGGGTTGCTGCTACCTTGGCGGCTGCCCCTCTCGCAATACCTCTGGAAGGCGTATCACTTGTGTGCGGGCACATCTCGATGGCTTGGCAGTTTACCGTCAAAAGTCAACCGCGTAAAGGCCTAAAAGCACGATCCGATTCGGGTCCTGGTTAGCTGAACTCCGTCTCAAACTTAGTCTCGCGGGCCATCCAGGATGTCTCCCTGTCAGAGGATGAGTTCACGTTCATTTTGGACGAGATGGATAGTTATGCCACCTTGAAGAACGAGATCATTGCTTCTGCCAGAACGGCGCATGTCGCCTTGGCCATCGGCGATGCCGAAAACTGCGCTTCTGACCAAAAGTTGGTCCGAGGGCCGCTCCGATCTCATAAAAAAGTTAGAGCAGGGTATAGCATAAGCTGTGTCATTTATTATTATTCTAGCCTGCCTGACCTCTCAGAAGTAATTCCGAGCACTCCTCCGACCTATGAGGCTAAGCTGTTAACGTGGATGGCTCGTCTGAGCTGGCCCGTTTCTTACGGGTCCTCGAGCCTATCTACATGCTCCATAAATTATTCTTTAGAGGCGTTAAAGAAACGTCCGCGCAGGGTAACTATGGAAGAAGGAGGGTGGAATATCTCCACCGTACAAGGTAATGGCCTTGGGTTCAATCGTATATAGTACAATCCGTGATTACTAGACGAGTCAGATACATATTAACTGTTACTGGAAATGAGGTTTCGTAGGCTTTCGAGGATTCTATGCAGACCTCGACCTCCTCTTTGGAATAGTCGTTTCAATCAAATGTAATAACTTCGTTGCTAGAGGACTCATCCCCCACGCTATCTTCTCGCTTACGCTTCCGGCTGTCCATGACAGTATCACATAGACACACCGCGTCTCTAATCGGTGTGCTGACGATAGTTACCAACTCTACCATGACTGTTCAAGGCCTGCCTAGACCCACACCTCAACAACCCCCAGGGTCTAACAAAAACATTGCTGCTCGGTGAATTAGGAAATATCATATAAGGTTGTGTCAAATACCCACTTTACTACTACTTAGGCAAACAGACAAAATAATCAAATTCATCATTACTTTCTCTTAAAGAAAAAGTATACTTATTAAGTGACTACCAGTTTTCGATAGGTTTAAATAATATACAGGATGTATTTCTAAATTTTAAGATGATGACCAAAAATTATTTATAAAAACTAATTTATAAATAAATTGTTTGCCTTAGTAAAACGTTGTTTTGAGTGATGAAAATCGTTGTAAAACATACATTAGATGGTCGAAGGTGGGAGTGACTTTTAGACTAATGGTAGTTTAGCAGTAGATAATGTGTCTTAAGAATAATTAAGCAAATCCGGCATGTATCTCTTTGCATCTGTTACTTTCATGATATCTTTTTTTACCGTTCTAATAAATAAAATACTGTAGTATGATTATTATAAGGACGATTAGCTGAGCAATTTTAAAAAAGCTTGAAAAGTCGATATTATTTTAGAAAGTTCTGCCAAGTATCTTAAAAACTGGAAGAAAAATACATATAATGGTGAAAATAACTTTTCATCTTAGGAAATATTCCATTGCATCATATGTGAAATATGATTGAGGGGCTCGTATTACAACAACTACTATCATGATAAACTAGCTTAGAGAACTTCTGATTTATTGTGACATTCTTTTTTAGATATTAAGATTTTGAATTGTCTTCTACCTTAAATTAAAGCTCCCATTATGTGAATCATGTTTGGATTACAAGATAATTATTCATATCTAGTCTATTATATGCTGCAATTTAACCTGAGTATCTGGTTAAAAAGTAAGACATATTAAAAACTTGCCTAAACTCGATTCTGTCAGAGAGGGTTTATTCACTTGTATGAACAATATTTAACAATATTACAATATGCACGATACAAGAAACTTTATTTAACTTCGTTAGTCTGGGAAACATAAACACATTAAGTCTAGACGGGCTATTGTACCGACGCGACATAAAACAATGACTACATATTAAAGTTGACAGGTAATATTTACAATGAAGCAAAACAGTAAGGTTTAATCGTAAAAATATATATCTTAAATATTCAGAAATACTAATTTCTTATCATTAATAAAAGGTTTAATATAGAAGTTTTTTTCTTTCTTTCCTTTTCTTGCTGTGCATGTGAACATATCTATGAATAAACACCTGATTGTTCAATCCCATGCCTACTTGTTTTGATAAAGAAGCTTCGCTCCTTATTTGTATATGCTGAGTTTGTCTTTAACCGTACTGCTGCATGCCATGAATAATTAGGATTGGTTTTAACATTAAGTCAATATCACAATGTTCTAAAATTATTCATTTAAAAATAAAAAATGATGTTGCTAACACGAGAATCTGTTTCTTTTATAACATCCAAATGTGACATCAACTATATGCTCTTGATTTTTGCAGCTTCAAATGTAACTTGTGATTTTGATGACGGTCTCTGTGGATACTACAACACAATTAAAGGCTACAGATATGCATGGAGAAAAGAACAAACTCCCTATTTATTGGGTAATACCAGTCTGTATGATCAGAAGTTTGGCTCGACTGGTGAGTATAAAATAAGTGATGCACATAATATTCTTTATCCATCTGTATCACAGTTGCTCAGTGTTATGGTAAAATATGTGCCGCAGCTGATTAATATGGTTGCTAAAAATGTGCGTAAATTTTTGTTCAATGCCTTGTTAGCTAAAGATTAAACCCGCTGCAGGAGTTTCTGTACATGTTCTGTGTATTCAACAGCATTTGTTCTTATCCTTTTTTCCATGTGCAACTTGACATAGTTTCCATTTTACATTACTAGAACAACATTTTATAGACCAACATATTTTGTGTCTATTAAGTCGTCTCGTCATATATACATATATATATATATATATATATATATATATATATATATATATATATATATATCTTTCTCTCTCCCTATATGTATATATATATATATAAATATATATATATATATATATATATTATATATATATATAATATATATATATATATATATCTACATATATATATATATTATATATATGTATATATATATATATATATATATATATATATATATATATATATATATATTGGTGTGTGCTTGTCTTTATGTTCAATCCTAGTACGTGTTACTTAGCACAGATACATTGTATAGGAGCTCAAGCATCCTAAGTTGAACACATTTGCCTAAGATTAAAGTGACGTCTTTAATATAAACTCGGTTAAAGCCAGCTTAGTATAAACCGAATAATTCCTCTGCAATCTTCCTTTATCTTTTTTGCCTTTTTCCTTGGCTAGTTCCAATCGTGTAGTGCAAAAACCAACTGAAGATGAAAATAATTTCCTGTGCTCTGGTCACTACTTACGGTTTGTCATAACGCCGTCGATCACTGAAGGAAAGAGCTAGCGCATACACAGAAAGCTTGTTAAATCAATAGCTCTCTTACTCGCTCTTGCAAAAATGTACAAGAGACGTAATCTTACATTTGACAATCTAAGTTACTTTGTTTAAAGAATAATGATCTCTTTCTCTTAGCTGAATTATTTTTCATGCCGGTTGTCCCACGGTAATTGTAGAAAATGGAAACAAATATCATAATCAAAGTCAACTAAACCATTGTTTTGCTGTAAAATGTAAAAGTGTTATAGGAATGGATTTCGACCCTTTTCCAGACACACTATTGACAATTACTTTATTACTGTGACGAAATGGAGCAGCGCATATTATGGAATGAAATATGTGTGCTTCGTTCCTTCTGTGTTTTCTTAATTTAGAGCCTATGAATTTTAAATACTATTATTTAATTGAATGCTTTAAAGCGTTAATTGAAACTCGACAGTCTCATTATATATTTTATATAACACGGTGATATAGGGAGAGATGTTTCGCAATGATCACACCCATTAACAGTTGTTGTTCAATTTGCAGGCTCATTCATGGTGGCTGGGAAAATCGACTCATACTCAAGTTCATATGTCGAATTATTATCGCCAAAGTTTACCAGTTACAACTACATGTGCCGACTGAATTATTCCATCGCCTTCTACGTTCAAAGTTATATGCGTATCGCTGTAATTCTTTACAATAAGGAAGGTTATGGGAATCAACTCGACTATATCTCTGACAGTTATGAACCACAGCCAACATGGCAAGAAAGATCAGTGCAAATACCCATGGGCCAGTATCATATTGGATTCAACGCCAATGGTAGAAACTTTCAGCTTGCTCTTGACGCCGTGCATATCTCCAAATGCGACCCTCCATGTATGTAAAGTATATAATATGTCATTTTCCTTTAATGAATATGTAATATATGCATACAGAATGATATAGAATGACATAACTAAAAAAAAATATTA